>JAJOOO010000936.1:0-52871 GCA_029582685.1 Solanum piurae
AGAATTAAATCCCAATCTCAAAATTTCAGATCTCTTCTTGGCTCTTCACGGCTATCAGGTAGCTTTCTTCTACTACTTTTCCCTTTGGATGATTTACGTCTAGCTTTCTACAATAGCGTCTTCTGGTTTTGTTGTTGTTTTATGCTGTGGATCGATTAGGATCTGTTTGCTTTCAAATGCATCTGTTCAACATTATTACTACCGAGACTTCTGTTTCTCTTCGACATTTTTTTTTATGTTTAAAGGGTTTATTTTCTTATGTTAAACGGGTTATTCTTGTTTGGATTAAAGACAGTGCTTTGAAATGTCTAATTTTCAAGATAGGTATTATAGGGAGAAGTCCTTACCATAAGTAAAGTAATTGAAGTGACAAACAACAAAGACAAGTAAATCACATGATTTAATCACTCCTATCCACGACCTTACAAGGCTTCGTTTGAATATCTTAGGATCAAACTAATTCCAGAAAGCTTAAGTATAAAGACAATGACAGTAAATACAGAAGTACAATGGTGAAGTTTGATTGTCTTGTGAGAGTGCGTAGTTCTTAAATTAATATCCCTTGTTCTGTTGTTTGTTTGAGAGGTCTTCTATTTATAGGGCCGAGGTCTCTTGGAGTCCAAGACCAATTGGAATCTCCGTTGAGAAGAAGTGGGTTGCTAATTGACAATTGCCATACAGATACGCATCCCAACTAATGCGGGGTGGTTGAGGAGTTCGCGAGACTCTCAACTCTGTCCCCATGACTCAATCAGTGGATTAAATGAGCGTTACCATGGGATGGATGGGTGGAAGTCTACGTCATGGAAGGTCATTCACGCCCACACTCAGATTATAGGAGGTCTGAGAATGGTTGCATGATCATTAACAACAACAACAACAGACTTAGTGAGATCCCACAAATGGGGTTTGGGGAGGGTGGGTTTACGCAGACCTTACCCCTACCTTTGTGGGGTAGAGAGATTGTTTTCGAAAAACCTTCGGCTCAAAAAAGTGATTTTCAAAATAGGTTCGAGAAATACAAGAGTGAAGAAGATGTGATGAAAATAACTAATTGAAGAAAAGTAATGACAACAAATGAAAGATAGCCAAAGTAAAAGAAACAACAATAGTAGTAAAAATTGGAGAATGAGATAACAGGATAGTAATGATAATACGATAAGGAGAAGAGGAATCAAATAAGGCGTTCTAAACTAGATTCATGCTCTCTCCTAGAAAAGAGGGTATTCTCTCTACTGCTTACTAACCTTCTGCCCTAATCCTCGACTTCCATGCTCTCCTATTTAGGGTCATGTCCTCGGTGAGCTGAAGATGTGTCATGCCCTGTTTAATCACCCATCCTCAGTTCAATAGTTCATGCGCTCATATTAGGTCGCTCGTACTAGGAGTTGGTTGTTTGGAGACAATATGTATATGGAGTCAGAGACATGTTGAGCCTCGGATGGAAAGGTGTTGTCCTGGGCAGTGAGTGGTGCACATGCTATTTTTGCCCACTACTGGTACTTTCTTAATGCACTGTATAATTCCTCCATGATCTGCCATTCCTAGTGAAACTGGGGCAAGAGTCTCAAGGTTATTGGCCTCACTTAGTTACTAACCACGAGCTTTAGTTTTTTGTAGAATGTTATATCTTGAGGGTTGGCTAAGATACTGGTGCATTTACTTAAGAATAATTTTTTTTTTTCTTTGAATGTAGCTTCACTTCTTTCCACTAGAGAAACTGTAACTACACCTCTGACCCCTTTGGTGCTGAACTTTTGTTTATAAACAAGTTGTTACCTATTAAAAAAAATTTCTTTCCCCTAGCAGAAAATCGCTTCTGTTGTTCTCACGAACGTTTTTTCTTTATTGCCAAACACTTCAGATTTCCAAAAGAAAGTGCGTTTGACTTCCCAAACGCTTGGCCAAAAGAATGAATATTGATATGGTCTTAGTGCTGTATATTTAATCAATAATTTAGATATGAGATCTTGAATTTGTTAGACTTTTCAGTTGGTTTGCATATGCTTCTCTGATGAATGTTCAATGATTTTGGTGGTTTTGTAAAACAATACTCGTTGGATCACCGAATTAGCAACTCCTCGGCATCTCCCTCTCCATGACTAATTCAACTTTAATCAAGAAATGTGTACTAGTTTTCTACTTAAATCAGTAATGTTAACTCCATAAGATTAATAAAAAGTATAACACCTAAGATATTTTTGTCACATAGCAGCAAATTACCAAATAATCTCTCGCTGCGAAGTTCCAGATTCAAATTGCTATACTTTTTTTATTTAAGTATAACTATTCATTCTGAACTCGCTTAGTTATTTTGGATAAGTTGAATGTAACTTATCCAGGACTTGTTGGATCACCGAATTAGCAACTCATCGACATCTCCTGATCTCCCTCTCCATAACTAATGCAACTTTGATCATAAAATGTGTACTAGTTTTCTTCTTAAATCAGTAATATTTAACCCCATAAGATTAATAAAAAGTATTTTACACCTAAGATATTTTTGTTACATAGCAGCAAATAACCAAATGATCTTTCTGCGAAGTTCCATATTCAAATTGCTATACGTTTTCAATTGAAAATATATTAATTATTCATTCTGAACTCACCTAGTTATTATGGATAAGTTGAATGTACATATATTATACAGATCCATTTTAGTACAAGCCCGTGTTTACATATAACAATAATAATAATAATAACAAAAAATACCCTGAATTGGTGAACTGTATTCCAGGGTGTTTTTGACAAAATCACCTTTTGTTCCTTATAAAAAAAGGGTCTTGTTGACCAAATCACATGTGTACCATTCAATGTATTTGTACTGTATGTAGTAAAGCTTGTGCCCTTCCTGGCGATAAAGAAGTCGGAACACAGTGATTAAACTCTGAAAACCTTTTTTCCCCCTTGAAACAGGTAACTTTGTATATTACAACAGTACATAGTCAGTACTGAGCCATATTTACAATAAGATCATTAAACCCTGAAGCCCTCCTAGATCATCATCACAAAGCGGGTTTCAGAGAAACTTCTTTGTTTGTGGTTCGATTCTGAATATCGAAATGTTTGATCTGGCTTACTCTTAGAGAGCTGTACGCTGTAGATCAGTAGAAAGTTGTTGGTTTGCTCTAGTTGCTATGGTGGAGGTGGCTGGCAGCACATCGGTAAACAGTTGTTTCTCTCGTTTTCCAGAAGTTTCATGCTTTAGTTTGTGCACATTTCATATCCTTGTGTTGCCTTACATCTGTGAATTTCGGCCAATGCTAATGATGGCAGAAACCCTTCTTGGATTTGGGATCCTTCGCTGGCGATTTGAATGTTGATGACGAAACTGCCAGGTTTAGTTTCATTTCGTGGACTAGTTTTGCTAATTTTGCTATAATGCTTGTAAGTCTTCATTCTTGATCCTCTGTATATGATGAAATTTAGGACATTCATTTTCTTTCTTTCCAGTGATGATATATCCCTTGAGGGACTCGAGGAAGAGTTACAGGAATGTCAAGCTGATGATGTAAGAAGATTATACATTTATGTCTCTTTCTTCATAGTAACAGCTGAATCTATTACCGATTAAAGCTCGATATTTGTTACAGTTTAGTCCAATTTTTATCCCCTTTGAGAGGATAGGTTTGGTGACACTGATATTGGGTCTATATTTGCCTTATTTGTATGCAAAGGTTGTTGCAAACATACTTTCTAAAGGTACAACGTTGCGGGAATACACTAAAGGCGTTGAAAATAATTTGCGGCAAGTTGAATTGGATTCTATCCAGGTTTGTTGTAATAATACATTAAACACTGTTTTGTCTGTTTTTTTTTTTTTTTTGAAATTGGTAACTTTGTTTTGTGTGTATTCATAACTTGGGAATTCGAGTTGTTCCAGTTTGGACGTTTAGGTTTATCATGCATTTTGCTTTCTGGATCTTTATTTATTTTTTAAGTTGTGAAAAAAATGTAAGATATTTTCATTCAACTTAGTACCCAGTGATTGCTAATAACAAAAGTCTTTACACCTTGTTTAACTGTGTTATGGGTTTCCTTGTTCAACTGTGTAATGGATCAATAAATCTGCATCTTCTTGCATGTTCCCTTCCACCATCGTTTATGAGCAGTATTTACCTTTTCCTTTTGCCTTGATAATTTTCTAAAAGAACCTCGCTCTTGTCTGCATATTGAATCCATAAGCATTTGGACCTTAGTCTCCAATTAATCTCTTTAGCTTACCAGCTTTTTCCCCATGCAATTGTCTTCTCCGTTATTTTCTTCTTTGTCATACTTCCTTTCTCGGTTCTTTTTTTTTTATTAGATAAATGATTTTATTAATAACAGAAAAATCTCCTGTATACAAGCAAGCAGTACACCAAATAGTAGCGAATTTACAACCTAACGTGATTCTCCATGAAAGATACCCTGTCTTCTATATAAAGTGGAACCTCACGGCGTGCATAAAAGAAACTAGAAAAGAGAGTCTGTTCTTCAAATGTACGTCGTCATTCTCTATCCTCTCGAATGCTCTCTTATTTCATTCCATGCTCAGTTTTTCTTTCAATGCGTCTAGGTTTGAGAGCCATATTGTCTTATTTCCTCTTTACTCTCCTGTAATTGTTTTCTCCACTTAGTGTCTTCATTTTCCTTGCTAGAATATGTTCAAGTTTTTTTCGACCTGCACTAAAAATACTCAAGTTGTATGTGTAATTCAACTTGGGACACATAAAGGACATTTTTCTTCACTCATTTCTCATGTGCCTCAGAAATTTACAAATGTTTCTTTCTTTGATGTTGGTCTATGATCAGCATTGAATCATTTCCGATTTCGTCGAGCTTCTAAATACCCTTGCACTGTAGTTTACAATTTTCTCTTTATCCTTAGTCAATCATCATATTTCTTTTCAGAAATAGACTTAATAAATCTAGTTTTCACAACACAAATTCATGTGAAGCCTAATGAACTTGGGTATAATGACAATACGATACAATTACTTCATACTTATGCGCTAGTTTCTTGGGGAGTGCCTTGTAAATTTGGTTATAATGACATTATAATGATATGTGCTCTTTTATCAAATCACTAGGATTACATAAAGGAAAGTGATAATCTCGTCTCACTTCATGATCAAATTCGTGATTGCGACATGATTCTATCACAAATGGAGACTCTTCTCAGTGGATTTCAGGTACTCTCCATCAATATCATGTTAAACTGGATGGAATTTTTTTCCTGCCTAAGAAAATCAACTATGATTGAGGCTTCTAACTTTGTTTGTTCCAGAGATGATATGATTGATAAGTGGTAAAAGTAGGTCGATTTGTTACCGTTAGTAATATTGTGGTTTTACTTTGGGGTAAAATCACTATCAGGATTTCTCTGTCTCTGCCTTCCCTCACCATACAAAGAAGAAAATGGAAGAAATTAAAGAAATACATCTTTTTTCATTAAGACTTGATATTCACTGTTTTATCTGCCAGGCAGAGATAGGTTCTATAAGTTCAGATATCAAAATTCTCCAAGAGAAGTCTATGGATATGGGACTGAGGCTGAAGAATCGCAAGGTATTATTGTAAATGGATGGACCTTCCTTTACTGTTTATAGTTTAATCTTGGGCTTCCTTTATTTGGTTTCATATAAGTTACATCTGTAGATTATTTGGTACCTTCTAATTCTGAAGCAATGTTGATACTGATGGCTATTGTTGGAATGTATTTTAATGTTCATATGTGAAATTATCAGTCTCAATGAATAAAGTATACTAACTGTATTCATATGTGAAGGTTATTATTTGGTCCCAATGTGTATTATTGACCATTTTCTTTTATCTTATACATATAGCTATCTTACTTTTTACATTACTTTCTGTAGAAGACCTTATGAGTAAATCAGTCGTGGATGGTGGGATCTTTCGCTAAAAGTCTGTCTAAATCTCATCCCCCCCCTCTCACACCCAAGTTCTGTCTATATATTTTCTCAAAAGGCTTCAACACCACCAAAGAAACAGGAAAATCTCTTGGTAGATTACCCTTATCCAATTAACAGAATTCTCATCTCTTATTACTTATAGTACATTTTGGTAGTGATCATTGCCACCTGGCGATTCATAGTTTAAAGACAATGAATAGAAGAAAACATATATTCTTTTTGCTGTCGCTGTTGTCATCTTCGTAGGTGTGACTACTGTTACATGCTTGGATCAGAGCATGTGTCCAAATTTGTTGAATACCGTTTCCTATTTTTATCTGATATCGATTTGATTTCGTGAACTGCTGAAAGACTCACCAAATTAGCTGTTCACAGTAATGCATAATTTACTTGGAATTTCAATTTAATTTCAGTCTTAAGAATAGAACCATCCTTTCATTAGATTTTTGGTGCAGACTTTCTTTTGTACATGATATGGATCATATCATTGATCTGATCGATTCCTTGCACTGTTTGTAAAGCTTCTTCAGCACATCCGTAGTGCTGTAGGCAGTTCCAATAAATGTTTTAACACTTGTCAATAAAATATTCCAATTTAATCTCGTAGACACTTCACTTCTTCTTTATGTTTTTTCGTGATGTACCTCTTCTTAGACTTATAAGATGTATGTTAGTGCAAATTGGTTATGCTGTGGGTCCAGTATACTTGATATGACAACCATATTTGAGTCTTGATGTTTGAGCTAGGAAGATACTTTCCGATGTCTGTAGTGTACTTGCTAAATGGTTATGTTATTTTGCAGGTGGCAGAGTCAAAGCTGGCAAAGTTTGTAGAAGATATTATTGTTCCTCCAAGGATGATAGACATAATTGTTGATGAAGAGGTGCTTTGGCTCCTTGGTTTGTTTGTTCCTCATATTTATTCTTACATTGTATCCTATAGCTATTTCAAGAAGAATAACAATGAGGGTAAATGGCAAATTTGAAGTTCAAGTAGATGAATAAAGGGGTGAATGGGTTGCCATAGTCATTCATATGATTTTGAGGACAATGATGTGACATGTTGGGGTGATTGACTGTAGTATCTTGGTTTATTCATTTCTTTCAAGTGATTATTGATTGACTTTTAAGGTTTACATGGCACTGCTAAATAATTTATCAAATTACAATAGAAAACTCATCTTCTTAGTTGTAGACTTTGTAGACTGTTAACACTGGACTTTCTTGTTTCTTTCTTTTTTCCATCATTTCTCCCTCCGTGCATATGATTCTACGATAAAGCACTGTTCTTTCTGGTAGTTGACTGTTAACGCTGGACAAACTTTCTCACTTCTTTTGTTTTTCCCTCCTCTTTTGGTCTTTTGCTTTGCTGGTATTACATTACTACATTTGATAATGGGGCTTTGTTTGGAAAGTTTCTTTTAGTTGATCATCAGCTCTTCTCAAAAAATAAAAATAATAATCATCAGATCTTCTGAACCATGGAAAATCTACTACATTAGATCTTTTTCTTTCTCTGTATTACATCAATCTTTCAGATGTTTAATCTTCAAAAATTGCATATTTGAAAGTCTTGTTCACTAATGGTTTCTAACCTTTCATGCAACATTAAATCAAATGTTTATAGGTTAATGAGGAATACATGAGGACCCTTGAGATTTTGAGTAAAAAACTGAAGTGTGCAGATGCAGATCCCACAGTTAAAACATCAAAAGCTCTGAAAGATGTGCAACCTGAGCTAGAAAAACTTCGGCAGAAAGCAGTCTCCAAGGTATGTATATGCTGAGTAGTCTAGTGTATGCCGAGTTTGCAAGGTAAGTAATGTTGAGTGCAAGGCTAGTCTCTTCGGGGATATCGAATAAAATTGGTACAGTATGAGAAGATTAGCATGTCCCATGTGCAAGGATGTCAGTCACTTCGAGATGTCCGACTTTTTTTCAATTAAATAAAAATGTGTGCAAGGTTACAGTGACAGCCAATTCAACGAATAAGCCAAGAAAAAAAGCTGTACAAAAGTGAAAAACTGTACCATCACTCATGAAAAATAGGTTATTATCTCAGTACCCTAAAGGTTGTACTAAAGGAGAAAAATATTACCGTTTTTACCGCATAAGATATTGAATAAAAAGGGGTTTTGTGTTTCCTGAACGTTTAAATGCCCTTCAAAAGCAAGTAAATAGATCCGAAACATAAAATTTAAAAAACATCCAGATAAGCGACCAAGCCAATCTCTGGCAGCAATAACATCCTTAGTTCTCATCTGTTTACTTCACTTCCTGCTCTTGCTCAACCACTGTGTCTTTGCTGGACCTCACCCTATAAACATTTTACTCCGCTAAAATTTCTCCGAGTTTCCTGGATTTTTTCCAGTCTGCATCTTATCTCTCATTCAATCTGCTCCATTCTGTAGCACTTATTTTTATCGGGAGATGACTCTCGACTCTGAGTAATATCTGTGCTTTCATTTTCCTGTTGCCTTCTTTTCTGAGGACCCTTCTTTTACTGTTCAATGAGTATTCCCCCAGTTTAACTACAAACTTCTTATTTATATCAAAACTTGAAACATTTCACCATTATATTCTGAGTATCTCTCTTTCGCTGTTCAATGGATTACCCTCCAATTTAATTCTACAGGTTATTATTATTAACAAAATTTGAAACATTTTTGCATCATATTCTGAATTGGCATCAGCCTTAGTTGCGTGCTACCTTCTGTCTATGTGAACCTCCTTGTCTGGCTCAGTCTCTCAAACCCTTTTCTCTACATTTCTTAACTGGAAAAAGGAAATAAACATGTTTCTTCTAGGATTTCGATGCCTCAAATTTACACTGTTCTTTTTAATGCACTCGCCACTCCATGACAAAGTTGTGCCCTCATAAGGTGATAAATGATGTCTAATTATTGTTTATACTTAATGCATGTGCTTGTTCTTAGGGGGTTTGACTCATAATTGGTTTACCAATAAGAAGAGTCTTAGATAAGCAATAATAGTTTTTGTCACATCTAATCCTCTTTCTTGTTCCTCTTTTAGGTGTTTGATTTCATGGTTCAGAAGCTATACGCTTTAAGGAAACCCAAAACTAATATCCAGATCCTTCAGCAGAGTGTCCTCCTAAAATATAAGTGAGTTGCATCTTCTTTTGGTTTCTATCATACTCCCTCCGTTTCAATTTGTTTGTCTGGTTTTGACTTGGTGCTAAGTTTAAGAAAGTAAAGAGGACTTCTGAATCTTATGTCTTAAATTAAAAATATGGGGAGTGTAACAAAATGTACTTGAATCTTGTAGTCTTAAACATGCAATGTGGAAAGTTGGAATTAAAGAGTTCCCAAAAAAGGAAAGTGACATTTTTTTCGAAACGGACTAAAAAGGAAAGTAAGACAAATAATTTGAAACGGAGGGAGTCTATTTGTATTTCTCATTCGTCTCTTCCTGACTACTGATGACTAGCTAATTTGTTTGTTCACAACGTATTTCCTTCTCTACCATTTACCTGAATGACAGCATCCAAGAAGAACTGTTGATATAAATTATTCTGCTACACATATCGTAGATAGCAACATTTTTTGTTTGGTTTTTAGCTGTGGCGTACACAAGAGTTTCTGTGAGCGATATCAACCTTAATCACTATAATTACACGGTGTCATTTTTCATATTTATACTCAATATTTTAGTTTGCTTATATGTATCTAGTAATTTTTTTCGACCAAGCGATTGTCCAGTGACACTGCTTGGGCAAGGTACGTGTGCGGTGTGCCACTGGTTTTTAGTGCTCCTAACTGCAGTACTGTTTTATTTAGCTACTATATTCTTGTCAGCTGTTAGGACATTGGAGAATCTCTAAACAGATTTAACTTTTACATAACAATACCGATGGAATTTTGGCACTTCAAGAAACTTCTTTCGTTCCTTTTGCTTTCATGTCCTTTAAAAAAACAGACATGGTTGAAGAGTTGCAGTTTTTTGAGTACTGAAAATTAAGGAGTGTTGTGTGTGGAAGAAGAATAAAGGTGCTTCATTGTTACTCTCCATAGATTTTTTTTTTGAAGAACTTGAAAAAGCTGTTTGGAAAAAAAACTTAATAAAACAGGTTTTTCCTTTTTAAAACAAACAAGTTCTTCAAAAACTTAGAAAAAACAAACAAAATATGTAGAAACAAAGCCAAATTTATGTACTATCATGGTGTTTTGGGGGGTAATACCTTTTATTGCTATTGTGGTCCACTTAAATAATATCAAGCAGGATGAGTTCTTCTTAAGAGGTCCATAACTTTAAATTATGATGATCATCAGCTTCAATGCTTCCTTCTAGTTTTTTTCCACCTTTCAATTTCCTGGATTTATCCAAACATGCAATTGAAGGTATTTTTGCAATTATTTCGCAGGTATATCCTTTCCTTTCTCAAGGAGCATGGGAAGGAGGTGTATCTTGAGGTTCGAGCTGCATATATTGACACAATGAACAAGGTTAAGTTTTACTTTATTTATTCATTTTGGATAATTTTGCTAGCTTAGATGTTTGATGGGTCGATAGTATAGATTTTGAGTTCTAAGATGTGTAACTCATTGAGATTGATGTGGTAGCTCTTGACGTGCAAGTTCAAAAGGGAATTTTATATTGTGCTTAACTTGACTGTTCCTTTGGTGCCCATCCTTCAAGATTTAAATTTTTTGTGTATGAGTTCTAAATGTTATTTCGTGTTGTATGGAAGACGGTAAAACACCTTATATCTCTCGAGAAAAGACATGACCACGTGACTTAATTTGGTGTTTTGCCTAATGTTTGGTATGCCTTAGTCTAATCAGTCTTAAGCTATTGTCATAGGTCTGGACTGCCCAACTTATTGTTATACTTAGTATTGGGGCTTCTCTTTCATCTTGTAAGCTCTAGAGAATGTTATCAATCACAGTGATCACATGTACAGGTGATAACAGCCTTAATATGCTTTGGCTAACAAGAGATTGTGCTCTTTCATTTCATTTTTGGTGTAAAGAAAGTCATGTAGAGGACATAGAATTTTTGGTTGACATGTTATTCTTTTGTAATTATAAGGTAGATTTATTCTTTTGTAATTATAAGGTAGATCAACTGATCTATCCTACCCTGTACATATGACATTCATTGCCTTGGTGCTTTTATCAATATATATATGCTGTTACTAATCTCAAAAAAAGAGATTGTTCTCTTTCATGAATACTAAAGCAAAATTTGTGTCCCAGGTTCTAAGTGCACAGTTCCGCGCTTATATTCAAGCTTTAGAAAAGCTTCAGTTGGATATAGCAACATCTAATGATCTGATAGGTGTTGAGACCAGAAGCACAGGTCTTTTTTCGAGAGGAAGAGAACCATTGAAGAACAGGTCTGCAGTTTTTGCTCTTGGAGAAAGGATAAACATTCTCAAGGTTTTCATCTTCTCTCTTTGAGCCTTCATCTTATGACCAAAAAGATTGTCTCTGTATAAATCTGCAGAGTTCAGAGATTACGAATTTTGTGCATCATTGAATTTTAGTGCTTGTTTAAGTATAAAAGTATCTGTAAATTTCACTCTGGTAGAATTACTTTATAGTTTGAAGATAACTTGGATTTAGTGCGTTTGGAGGATGCATTGCTTGATGAGTGGAATGAATATCTACTACTGACTAATTCATCAGAACTAGCTTCAGATGTGTATGGTCTTGGCACTTTTACATATCAGATACTTAATGGAGATAACTTGAAGTCTCTTTTCTATAAATCATAAGTATTCAAGGATGATGTGTAAGTGCAGGAACCTATCTAATGCTAAAAATCATATATTCTGTGCTGCTTTGGTTCTTGCGTTTTTTGTTCTGTAGACTGTCATTTTTTTTCTTCAAAAATTGCTTATAAAAAATGTCATATTTTCAAGTATTACTTTTTCTTGTTAAGGAGGAAGTCCTGTTTGAAATGTTCTATGAAGACTAAGGCAAATGTATCTCCAAGAACCATATGAGTTGCATCCGGGTTCTTTGTTTAATTTTATTTTTTTTCTGGTTCATTCCATGGCACATTTTTATGCAAACTTTAGCCTTGGTTGAACCTTTATGGGTAGATCATTTAATACCTGCTTCACTACCCTATTTTCAATCTATTGGTCCAAGTATAAAGACATTGAACGTATGCAACATATTATTGTAAGAACTTGCTATATAATTTCATAAAGACCCGGAGCTACCAGATTTCAATATATTAGCCATGGGAGTCATTCTAAAAAGGAGAGATCAGCACTACTTGGTGAAATAAGGCTCTTAGAATCAATTTGAAGCCATCTGCTATAGGTTGTGACAATCCAAATAATCCTATTATATCAAGGCGTTTTCTTGTGTTGCACAAAAACCACTACATATGCTCAGCTAGCACTAGAAATACTACAAGTAAAAGTGGTTGAATCAACTATATACTTATTCGATATTCTATCTACTCTTGATCTGGTCTGATCCCCACCCCATTCATAGGAGATACGCGAAATGTTGTAGCAATGTTCATGATGATTAGATGAAAGTATTTATGAGATATACTTTCCACTGTGTTCAGGAGATTGATGAACCTCCATTAATTCCACATATTGCTGAAGCCAGCTCAAAAAAATATCCGTATGAGGTCCTTTTCAGGAGTTTGCACAAGCTGCTTATGGATACTGCTTCTTCTGAGTAATCTACGATATTCTCTATTTTTGAATACCATGCCTGATTTGTAATTCACTTTGAAACAGTACAGCTTTCCTACTGACAGAGTGGTGGCTTTCCTTGATTAGGTACCTTTTCTGTGATGATTTCTTTGGAGAACAGACCATGTTTCATGATATTTTTGCTGGTATGGGAAGTAGTGAGTTTGAGTAGACATTTCCTTATGTACCTTGCTGCAGATAAATATTATGATTGTGCTTCTTAAAGTATTTATTGGTAAATAAAAATCAGTTTTCAGAAGTATCTTGACAACTCCAGATCAACCTGCTTAACAGAAGTTGTATATGCAGTTCCTAGGACTATCAACCTTATCTCATGTTGCCTTTAATTCGTTAAATTAACTAGAGATCTCCTTCTCCCAATCTGTATTATGACAATTTTCAAACACCTACAGTACATGCTGAAATATAAATAGGGCGGCCCAGTGCACTAAAGCTCCTTCACACATGCTGAAATATGCAAATATTAATTTTGATAGGAATAATGCAAATTCTTGGATTTTCAATGAGATTAATGATTATTAACATTTGTGTGATATCAGGCCCGTTTTCAGTAATTGATGAGCATTTCGGTACAATTCTTCCTAATAGTTTTGATGCGATTGGTTTAATGCTCATGATTCGCATCATACACCAGCACCAGGTATATCCCTAAACTTCTGTTCTGGTATTACCTTTCAAAGCAAACACAGCTAGTATTAAAATTCTATAAGAGGAAATTTGCGTATGGGTAAAGTTCCAAGATTTGCTTGACCACGGTTATCCAACAATAACAAAGAAAAACTGGAGAAAAAGGGGTGTACGGGAGAACAGAAGAAATCTGATTAGGTTTTACAATATTGTTGATTCAAATCCGTCTTAAACACAACAGACATATGCCATTGTTTTGCGAAAAATTTGCAGAAAATATAGTAGGGAAACTAGATCTTTCAAATAACTCTAGTAAATGTTTGGCAAAGCAACTTCGAAAAGCAAGGATTACTGGTCGATTTTACTAGTTGATTGACAGTTTTTAGTAAGTCAATCTTGCTCTAGTTTTTCATTATTTTGGCGTCTTAAAGTATTGCATGCTGCAAAATTCGGGATACGCTAGAAAACTCTAAACTATAGACAAAAAGATATCCAAAATACCCTTACGAATTGCTAAAATGGCAAAACTAGTACATTAGATTTTTCAAACTTGTTCAAGTTAAAGCAATCTTATCCACTTGAGCTTTGAGTTCATATCACTGTTGCACATATCATCTTCTTCATATTAGTTAGTCATACTCATACATATTGCTAAAGAAATTTGATTATTGGAATTCAAAGTATTTCAATGAAGTTTTAGTCTTTAGCTCAAAAGAGAACATAATAATAATTGAAGCGTACTGAGGTAAAAATGCTTTACGACTGGGGAAAATCTCAAAGATAAAAAGCAAATGAAATATGCCATATATTCTTTTTTACAGTTTTCCTTCTAATCTTTTAAAGCTGATAAAAGTATTTGATTATTAGAAAATTCATTGAGGAATCATGTGTTAAATGAACATGTGTGATGGTCCAATAGCATGCCAAATTTTGTCCATGAACTTGACATCAAATGTATTGTTATGGCCCTTAATTATTGCTGGAATCTTTTCTTATCGAAGGACTGCTTTTATTTCCCAGCTTGTAATGTCCAGGCGCCGAATTCCATGCCTGGATTCATACTTAGACAAGGTACATATCATCTAATTCACTTTACCTCCTAAGTCACCAGCATCAATGACAAATATCCATGTTCCCGCCTTTTGCACATGCATGTGAGCTATTTGTGTACAAGTGAACTTAAAGAACTTGGCAGCTGTAAATTTCACCAACAAAAAGAGAAAATTAAACAGCTTGCTAATAGAATATGTTCAGGTGACCATTATAAAATGAGAAATAAGGAATTAAGATTCATAATTATAGAAAGTTCAACAAAGGTGAATATAAATGTAACACAACTCCTTAAGGTCTTTAGAAAGTTCAACATGATGATGACATTGGAACCAAAATAAAATAAAAAATAAAATGTTTTCTTGTAGTTATCTTTCCTTTATGATGGACTGCTTCCACTTTTGTCTTAATGAATCTTGGCAGGTCAATATTGCTTTATGGCCACGTTTCAAGATGGTCTTTGACTTGCACCTCCACAGCCTGCGAAATGCCAATATCAGGACTCTCTGGGAAGATGATGTTCACCCACATTATGTCATAAGGCGCTATGCTGAGTTTTCTGCCTCCCTTATTCACCTTAATGTAGAATACAAAGATGGCCAGGTTGGAGAATGTGAAGGTCCACTCTTTACTTTGTGGTTTACTTGCACCAGACTGGCTTTCATACTTGCTGCTAATTTTTGTAGCTTGAACTAAATCTGGAGAGACTCAGAATGGCTGTTGATGACTTTCTTGTCAAGCTATCACAAATGTTCGCTAAACAAAAGTTGCAAACAGTATTCCTTATAAACAACTATGACATGATAATATCGGTTCTGAAGGTAAGAAATTACTATAGTTTTCTGTTCTCTGATAAACAATAAATGAATCATGAAAAGTGCAAGTCATTGTCGTGGATTTATATGGGTAATGCTCATATGCTAGTTGGACGAAAGATGAATTATGAAGGAAAATGGGGGTTTATCTGACAATTTCCCTGGTCACCTTGTCTGTCAAATGAAAAGAGATACGGAAGTCATGATTCCTGTTCTTATTACATTAACTGAATGCGTAACAATATTGACTGTTTCTTATCTAAACATTTGACGCCATTGTTAGCCGATTTTATACAAGTTAGAAGTATAAATTATACCAACATCTAATACTTGAGAATATAGAACACCAAATAATCTTTCATTTGCTTCCAGGAAGCTGGTCCAGATGGTGGGAGAATCCAGCAGCACTTTGAGGAGCTTCTAAAGAATAACACAGCCATATTCGTGGTGAGCACACTATTCAATTCTTGTACTCGGATTAATTATAATTATGTTTCTCTGACAAACACCAAGCCCACCTTTTCTAGCATTGCTTGACTATGAGTTTCAGTTAAGAACAAACCAATAAAACAAATTTCATCTATATTTTTGGTGAGTACTTGATTTCAAGAGGAATATTTGGTGTTGATTGCAACCCCAAATAGTGGATGCCTTCTCCTAGATGCGTTTTCGTATTGCGGATGTAATAAGTAGGATTTGTAATTAACATTAAATTAACATCCGTAGGAGAGTTCTTGAATGATTTTCAACTCTCTTCTTGATTGTACAAATATTCCAGTAATTTTAACAACTATAAACTGCAGTTGAATAGTTTGTTCTTATATTCATTTTTATTGCAGGAAGAATTGCTATTGGAGCATTTTAACGATCTCATCAAGTTTGTAAAGACGAGAGGGTGTAAGTGTTAATGCTATGCATGTCAGTTTATCTCAAACCTTCTGAAATGCCCTGATTATTATCTTATTGCAGCTGAGGATCCAAGTACTGGCACTGAAAGACCTATAACTATTGCTGAAGTTGAGCCGATTGTAAAGGACTTTGCAAGCAGATGGAAAGCTGCCATTGAGCTTATGCACAATGATGTGATTACTTCCTTCAGCAATTTCCTGTGTGGTATGGACATTCTAAGAGCTGCATTAACTCAACTTCTTCTCTATTATACGAGGCTTTCAGATTGTATAAAGAGGATAAATGGTGGGTCTACCTTGAACAAGGATCTTGTTTCAATTTCATCGATAATGTATGAGATCAGAAAATACTCGAGGACTTTCTAGGACATTTTTCTCTTTTCGTGTCCGTATTACAGTCTCTTGAATTTGTATTTTTTACGTATAAAAGCATTTCAATTGACCATCACATTGTTATTTACGTTTTGTAAGATTGTATGTGTTTCAATGACATTTTCTGCAACTTATTAATGTGTGTAATAATCACTTTTACGGCAACTATTTGTAAACAATCCACAATTTCAAAACTAGTCACTTTTTTTTTTTGGATGTGATAATGTGTCTTGTTTTCTACTAGACCAGATAAGCTGAGATAACTTTTAATTTTTAACTTCAGATTCTTTTGAAAGGTTTTGGGTAAAGAGCTTGGTAATCTTGGAATTATTTTCCCTGAAGGTGGTGTAAAAAATCCTACTGGCTCTAATTGTGATATAACTAATAAAAAATATCCAATCAAGCATCGTATTTTATTTCAAAATTATTATTCATTTGTACGATGTTAGGGTCCAACACATCACGAAACCGTAGAAAGAGCTTTAAAAAATGACGTTTTGTGACAATGTTTTTGCCCTTTGTTTGGGACATCTTTTGATTATTTTGATTTTAAAAAAAAGTCAAAAAACTTTCAAAATAATCAAAACCTTCTCCATTTAATTTTTTTATGTTTATTATAGTTAATGTTTATATCATTATTCATAATTGAAATAAAATAGTGAAAATATGATTTTGTCTAAAATGGACTCTTTTAACAAAAGTCAAAAAATTCTAACAACATTTCTAAAGATATTCGTACTTTTAATATTAGTATAGATAAATAGATAAAAGATATAGATAAATATATATTTTTAATTTGGGTATTATAATAATTTAACATTTAAGCTAAGGAATTCATGCTTTTCACCTCCAACTTTGCTTTTTAAAACCAACCCCCCCCCTCCCCCAACTTTGAACAATAATCAAATTCCACCATTTATCCTAATTAATTCTTCCAAATGCCTATTATACCGTTTTATTATCAACTTTAATTTGTTTTATACTTTTTTAAAAATTATGATATTTTCTTTTAATTATGTACAAAAAAAGTAAGAAATACTAATTTTTTAAATATATAAGTTAATGATTAGGGTTGCTTATCGGACATAACAAGCGGATAATTTCGCTTAATGGTTTGACCTATCGGATATCGGTTTTTAAATTTACTAATCCACTAGCCAATCTATAAGATATCGATTGGTTCGGTGACAAATTTACAATTATCGGACGGTGTATCGGCTAACCTCTGATCTCTATGTTAATTTTTTTTTTCAATCAACACACCTTACAAAAAGGATGACTTTTAAGAGGTAACAAGATTAAATGGATAAATTGATCCATATTTTTAACTGGTTGTCCCATTTTTTCACTGTCAAGTAGAAGCTTCTTTGCCAATAACTCGATAAATTGTTGCATACTTTTCATATATATATCCTTAGTGCTTTCTGAGCTGAGTTTGCTGACTTGCTCTCTATTCTTTAAAGCAAAATAGATAATTATAGAAAAGAAATAAATTTTCATGGCTTTATGGCTTTGTGATGTGATAACACATGGGTTTGAAAGTGATTATGGTGTCATGCGAAAGCTTACAATTACAAATCATATGATAAAAACTTATACTAAAAATAAAAATCTTATTATATGATTTAGCCAATTGGCCTACATATGACAGTTGAGGGAAAATCTCCCCATAAATAAAACTCTCTAAATGACTACATTGTGGATGTTCTTATGAGAATAGAGATTTTCAATTTATAGATCTCCCAACTTTTCCGGGAAAGAATAAATCAAATATGGAAGAGAATTATTTTTTTCTTTCAGAAAAAGTAAAAACATTTATGGTAATGTTTTGTTTTTTTTCTTTTAGAAAAAATTAACTTTAAATAAGATAAGAAAATCAGGACAAAACCCTAACAGTTATATGAAAAACATATAATAAAAGAGTGGAGAAAATAAAAAATATACGGATACATACATACTCACAAACTTAATACATATTAATTATTATAGAAATAACGGTCATAAAAGGAATATTAAATTTTGTAGCAAAACCATAAAATTATTATTCTACTTAATGTTAGTGAACTGGAAAAAAAAAAGAGAGGTTAAACTACCTAAGTTAAAAAATAAATTATATATATATAGAGAGAGATGGGATGATTGAAATAATAACGAATTATTCAGAAATTATTGAGGTTAATTAAACGTGAGCATTCCTATTAAAATGTGGAAAGGAATCCTTTTATAATGACAAAACCAACAAAAAAAATAAAAATAGTCCAATCCTATTATGAAACAAATTTCGTTTCAACTAGGAGATTCTAATACATTAGTTATAAATAAAATCACTTGATGTATGTTGTTTTCTTTCCATTAATTATAAGCTTTCTTCTTCGTCTTAATTTGCTCTTTCGTTTTTCGCATATCTTTCATGGAGGAAATACTTATGGACATTCTGAGCAGGCTACCTGTGAAGTCAGTTGTTCGTTTCAATTGCGTCTCAAAATTTTGGAATGCATTAATCTCTCAACCTTATTTTATGAAGAAACATCTCAATCATGCTAAAAATCAAGCGAGTTCCCAAAAATTGCTTTCTCTCCACTGCCATCCTAAGGATGCATATGATAATCGTCTTTACTTCTATTCGTCTTCTTTATCCTTGGTTCAACTTGTTAAGGATACCCGCATAGTTGATTGCCCTCCAAATTCTAATCCGTCATATGGTGCACTAATCTATTGTAGCTGTGATGGCTTGTTTCTCATCGGAATCTGGAATGAACGTTATGTTGAACAACCTTCAGTATTATTGATATGGAATCCTTCCACCAGAGAATATATACTACTTCCACATTCCAAATATTACTCTAGTAGTGATTCCTCTAGTAGTGATTCCAAATATTACTCTAGTAGTGATTATGAAGATAGTAGTGATTATAAAGATGGTAATGATAATGATCTCCGATCTACTTACGGATTGGCTTATGACTCTATTAGTGATGACTATAAAGTCTTTAGGCTGGTCCTGCCTTTTCATGGCCAAAACGAAAACGAAATTTTCGCACTGAAAAAAGGTTCATGGAGAATTATTGACGAAACCTCCTCATCAGGTATGACAGATTGTTCTATGTATTCTGGTGGGGAATTTTTGCCATTTGTATATGGAGCATTTCATTGGCTTGGTATCTCATCAAAGAAGTTGTACGTGGTTTCATTTAATATTTCATCTGAGGTGTACAAAGAGATATCATTGCCAGAAACTGTGTGTTTCCTCGCTATATCTAAGTGGTCCAAACATAAAATTGAAGTTGATGTGGGTGTATCAGTGTTGGGCGGAATGCTTAGTTTTTATTATAAAGATGACAATTCTTTTAATTTATGGATGATGAAAGACGGCCCTGGTTCTTGGATGAAATTGTTCACTATACCAAGCAACAAAATTTATAGAGTCATACCAACATATATGTTTTCAGATGATCAAGTGTTACTTTGTTTTAAATTAGATTCGAAAACAATATCAAGATTTGTATATAGGCTCATATCTTTTGGATCATTTGGATTAAACAATCAAATATGGCCTCTAGATTGTGATGACATTGACATTGATGCAATTACCATTGACATTGATGATTACCATTGACATTGATGCAATTACCATTGACAAGGATATTGGTATTGTTTATAATGGTATTGTTTATACAGAAAGTCTCATCTCTCCGGAACTAGGTCTCGGGGTGTAATTGGTTTCATTACTTATTATATTACCACACTTTTTTAATGTTAGTTTTTTTATAATTTGTTACTCAGGACTTGTAACCCATTTGTGATCCTGGAGAGGCTTTCTAACAATGTAATATCTTGATTTCCTTACTGTGTTTTACCTTCTTTTTTTTTCTCGCAATTTTTTAGTGGAAGCATGATAGTTTATCCTTGCTTGAAAGTGTTAGATTGATCGATTGCCTCGCTGTACATATATCACATCATATATTAGTGTGATGCATTGCTAATTATCATGTTTTTTTAGAATGTTCCTGTGTAAAAAACAGCAGGTTTAATTGATGAAAAAAGTTGTTAGATGTTCACTTCAAAGTGCAAGGATAGTTGCTTGGTACCTAGGCTTTTGTTCACCTATCAAAGGTGAACCATTTCTTGTATTTAAGTGGAGAAGGGTAAAGAAGTGGGACCATTGTCTATCGTGTTTCGAAGTTGAAAACAACAAATTTGTCAAACAACGACATATTCAATACTGTAATTCCACAAGTTGGGTCTGTAAATTATTATGTGCTGAAAACACTAGCACATTCTGATGTTGAATTGGAGTAAGGTATTGAGATGATTTATCTTTAGTCTTGTTTCTCCACAGGCGAATATATAAACCTGGTATGGCACAAAAAAAATCTTTCTGATGTTTATGAGAGATTCTAAAGCTGAACTACTTGAATAATGAGATTAATTAACACTTGGCTGATAGAAGGAACTTCTTATATTTTGCTGGTGATTCTGATTTTATTTGCTCTCTAATTTAATTTTGCTGCAGATAATTTTGTGTATAAAACGTATAGAAAAATAATTATACTTCAGAAACCCAAGCAATGCATTTTGATCGTCATTTTTTTGAGTTTATTGTTTATCATATTTCATTAAACTTTCATGTAACCTAGTCTCCCTTCACATTTTGTAGAGTCTACAAATACAATGTCGTGCAAATTATAATTTGTAACAAATAATTATATACAAGTTAACACTGGGTTTGGGGAGACTGGATATATTTTTTTGGAAATAATTGTTATCTTAAAATTAAGTAGAAAAAGGTTTTCTAATGTTTCGCATGTTTCATGCCCCAGCAATCAGCATCAATTTTATTTAAAATTGAAAAAGACGTAGGACTAATAATGTTTGACATTTTAGATAGTGAATAATATAATAATATAATAAAGAAGACTATTGTTTAGCATGATTTGTCTTGTTATCGGTAGTATTTTATCACGATTGTCTTCATTTACGTTATTTTTCCTTTATCTTATTTTGGAGGGTTTGTTCTTTTTTTTTTTTTTTTGAGTTGAGGGTCTATCGGAAACAACCTCTCTAATTTTAAGATTAATAATAAAATATGCGTATGTTCTAGCCTGTCCAGACCCTACTTTGTGGGGTTATACTTGATTTGTTGTTGTAACAATATAATTTTAAAAAAAATATGAAATATAAAAGTTATTTGATAATCACATTATTTATTATCTCTATTCATATAGATAGATAATGTGGTGCGGAGGAGGGACGGAGATGAGTATTTCATTGAAGAATAATAAAATAGTTGATTTTTTATAAAATAATATGATTTAACATGCTCGAACAAGATATCACAATCTAAAATAATTAAAAATCATATCTACACTAGTTTTATTTAAAATTGAGAAGACGAAGTAAATAAAGCTCGACATGTTACATGCCCCAGTGTCCTTGGAGATTCGCTGACATTATATATAAATATATATATATAGATTAAACATATGTCGACATTTTTAGTTTAAACGGTAGATTGTAGTGTAAGACTATTTACATTAATTTTCTATTTTTTATTACCTGCATTAGGCATGGCCTCTTCTAGAATTTCTATGCAGTTGAATAAAACTCCAAATGTTGTTTTCATTTTTTCTTTCGTGTGATACGAATTCAAATAAAATCCATTCAAATTAAAAATATACGAATTGATATGGAAAATCTGATCCAAAAGCCACTTATCTTGGCTTTGACGTCTCGAGTCTCCACATGAAACAACATAAATATTTCCTTTTCTTTTATACAACTTCCTTTTGGATAATTGTTACGTATCACATCAGAATACATTTATTATATTATATTATTTTAATAAATATAATATTTAAATTAATTACTCCTCCGTTCCATTTTACATAAGTTAATTTGACTTGACACAAAATTTAAGAATGATTTTTTTTAAAAAAACTTATGATCTAAAATAAGTGATAAATATTTGTGTAGTTATAAATGATAAATCCCTTCGTTCTATTTTATATGAGTTTATTTTTTCAACTTGATATACATAAATGAATATAGTAAGGGAAGTAATCTAATTTATTTATTCAACACGTTCGTACATTGGGGGCTCCAGTCCGTTAGAAAGATTACCCATGTCATGCCATAACCCAACCAATAATTTATATATATCAAATTGTGTATGACACAAAATATGCCATTTGTGATGCGAATAAAGATGATCATCATCAATTATTCAAAGGATTTAATGTTATATACATATACAATAATAGTAATAAAAAGCCATTGGATGTGCTTCAATCTCAAATAAATTAGAATCGACTATATGAATTCTCATTTTGTTATTTAAGCTCATACTATATTATCACCATAATTTTAAAAAAATAAAAAACTGAGCTATCACCTTTATGGATCTCTTTCTACCATTATATCATAGCTTTAATTAAATTTGTACCTATAATACCAAGCATTTGAAGGTTTTTAAAGCCTGCGTCTTTTTTATATAATTTTAGGTCTAACATGTATCCTTTTAATCAACACCTTCACTTTCATAGACAGTACACAATTTCTAAATTCTGATAACATGTTTTAACTTATTAAAGTATGTAAGGGTATTTCATCGAATATATTATTATCGTTGTATAGCATGTGAGTAATTATTATCGTTGTATATATAGCATGTATTAGAATTAGATAGAGTAGTACAGGTGCAACCCAGGCCAGTGAATTTTAGCACTCTGATTGATTTGTGCTTTCCCTGTCGAATTCAAAGAGATAAATGGGTGAACACCAATCATGACACATTTTAATTGTTGATGTATATGCCATGTGAATGAATTGACAATACACAGGTTCTAAATTCTGAAGTCCTTGGCGAAATTTCAGTCACACATACTTACCATAAAATGACACACTTTTGTACCTTCCCACACGTTAGATTCACATAATACGGACGAAAGAATTGCTCAAAATGATACTCTCGCGGTTTCAATTTATGTAACACATTTCAAATTTTGAGATTCAAACAAGTCTATTTTTAACCGTAAAATTTTAATATATCTTTTTAAATATTTTGGATTGTCAATTATTGTGATTTATATTACTTTTTACGTAGTTTACAAATATATAAATTTCATTTAAAAAAATTGAAGATTTCATGCTCACACTCCCAATCAAACATAAATTGTTCGACTCTTGAAAAATGAAATGTATCACATAAATTGGAACAAAGAGAGTAAATATTTTTCACCTTCATTTTTAAATTATGAATTCAAATTACCGTGAGACCAAAATATGCAAGAAGGGTAGGGAAAAAAAGAAAGAAGAGTGAACATCAACCCAAACCTACTATCTCCATTTACCATCCATGGGGTGTACGTGTGGGAAGATCAAATATGGATAATTCTTGTATATATTACCAAACACAAATGCCTTTAATTTACCTTATTGTCATCATCATATTTTATAAAGAACGGACCAAGTAATCGAAACATGCCAGATGGATAATTCATTTATTGATACCCAAGAAATCTTCCAGCCAATTATGCTGACTAGGTTCAATATTTTTTATTAAGATATATTTCCAATTTAAAATTGCTCCCAAAAAAATGTTCCTATCAATCGTTAGTCACATTTATTTAATTTGTTAATAAAACAATCCAATAATAGTCTCCCATCTATATCAATGATTATCCATATTCATTCTCGTTTCTCACCCAAAGAAGATATACGAGGATATAAATTATAGTCTTACTACTAATTTACGTGATAAGAATTTCAAAAATCAATCAAATTTTATTTTTTATTTTTTTAAAAAAAATAAATTATTAATTATTGTGATTTATGTATAGTTATAGTGAATGTGTTGTAAATTAGGAAGTACTACTTGAAACAAGTAGATCACGTTTCCTCTATCTCTCTGGTTTTGACTTGCAATAAAACCACAATCAATTGTATCGATTCTTCTTCTTCTCATATCCTCTGCTTCAATATCTGAATTATCAACTACTAGTAGTAGTATATATCTAGAGAAGCTTCACTTGTGGTGTTGCTTTAATGGAGGAGCCAAATGGATTTGCAGAAGTAGCAACAATAAATGACATGGAGCTGGAGGGACAACACAATAATGAAGAAGAAAGAGAGTCGACAGAGATCAATTACTCGAGGAACCGAACACTATCCTCCACTTCAGTAGCCATAGTGGGAGCTAAGGTCTCCCACATCGAAAGTTTGGATTATGAGTAAGAACAATCATTCATACTAAACCTCATCTGTTTTATCATGTCAGTTTTGTATATATTTTTGTCTCTGATTTAGGATCAACGAGAACGATCTCTTCAAGCATGATTGGAGAAAAAGATCCAGAGTTCAAACATTACAGTATGTTTTCATCAAATGGACACTGGCATTTCTGGTCGGCCTTCTAACCGGAGGTGTGGCCACCTTCATCAGTCTCTCAACCGAAAATATCTCTGGGTTCAAACTTCGTGCTGTTGTGAGCTATATTGACGATAAAAGGTTAATCACATTTACTTTAATTTTTATTTTGGTTTTTTACCCCGAGCAACTCCTCTGGTCTAATGACATTTAATTACTTGATGATTTGAACAATTATGTTAAATAACTTCAATGAGGCAAATAAGATTTCAAAAGGTCTGACTTAAAATTTTTTATGTAGGTACCTTATGGGATTTGCATATTTTGCGGGTGCTAACTTTCTGCTGACATTGCTAGCTGCCTTTCTCACCGTTTATTTTGCACCTACTGCTGCCGGGCCTGGAGTTCCGGAAATCAAAGCCTATCTCAATGGTGTAGACACTCCCAATATGTTCGGAGCAACTACACTCTTTGTTAAGGTGCATGCATCTATTAATGCTGATTTTTTATCAATAGTGTTCCCAATTACCCTCTAGCATGACTTGAACCCTCAACCTACCCGTCGATGGTGGAGGTGCTCAACCACTTGAGCAAGCCTCACGGCGAGGGCATATAAAAATACTGATAACTCTACTAAACAATGTTTAATCTCTTCAACCTGACAGATCATTGGAAGCATTGGAGCAGTTTCAGCAGGGTTAGATCTTGGGAAAGAAGAGCCATTGATTCACATTGGCAGTTGCATTGCTTCTTTATTAGGTCAAGGTGGAACAGACAGTTACAAACTTAGTTGGCATTGGCTCCGTTACTTCAACAATGATAGGGACAAGCGGGATCTCATCACATACGGCTCATCATCAGGTGTTTGTGCTGCTTTCCGTGCTCCAGTAGCTGGCGTTCTGTTTGCATTAGAGGAAGTGGCAACGTGGTGGAGAAGCGCCCTCATTTGGAGAACTTTCTTTAGCACTGCTGTTGTTGTGGTAGTACTAAGGATCTTCATGGATTACTGCAAATCTGGTAGCTGTGGACTTTTTGGAAGAGGGGGACTTATTATGTTCGATGTGAGTGATGTAATTGTGAGGTACTATATTGTGGACATCATCCCTGTTGTAATTATTGGAGTCATTGGTGGTCTCCTTGGGAGCCTCTACAATCATGTCCTCCACAAGGTCCTCAGGCTCTATAATCTCGTTAACGAGTAAGCTCTCTCAATTGAGTAAAAAATTCCTCCATATTCCAAGTTATCATCGTTAGCTCTGTTCTCAAAAGTTAAAACCATTTGAGTCAAATTGTACCTTTTTGAACTCTAAATGTGGCTGCTCTAACATTGATACTTCTGTTATCTTGCAGGAAGGGGAAATTACATAAGCTGCTTCTTGCTCTAAGTGTTTCCCTCTTCACCTCCATTTGCATATATGGACTTCCTTTTCTTGCCAAATGCAAGCCTTGTGATTCATCTCTATCAGATTCTTGTCCTGGCACTGGAGAAACAGGAAACTTCAAACAATTCAACTGCCCAAATGGTTATTACAATGATCTGGCCACTCTTCTCCTTGCAACAAAGGAGGACGCTATCAGAAACATTTTCTCTCTGAACACTGGCACTGAATTTCAAGTCATATCACTTCTTATCTTCTTTTTGTTGTATTGCATCTTGGGAGTTATTACTTTTGGGATTGCTGTGCCATCTGGTCTCTATATCCCAATCATCCTCATGGGTTCAGGTTATGGTCGCTTGCTTGGCATTGCCATGAGACCTTATACAAAAATTGATCAGGAGTTGTTTGCTGTTCTTGGAGCAGCTTCCCTTATGGCTGGTTCAATGAGAATGACAGTTACCGTTTGTGTCATATTTCTTGAGCTGACAAACAATCTACTTCTTCTGCCGATAACAATGCTTGTCCTTCTAATTGCTAAAACTGTGGCAGACTGCTTCAACCCAAGTATCTATGAAATAATTTTGGAACTAAAAGGTCTACCTTTCTTGGAAGCACATCCTGAGGCATGGATGAGGAATATCACAGTTGGTGAGCTTGCTGATGTAAAGTCACCAGTAGTTACACTTGAGGGAATTGAGAAAGTGAGACGAATCGTAGAGGTTCTAAAATACACCACACACAATGGATTCCCTGTTGTAGATGGAGTGATACCCGAGTTACAAGGACTTGTCTTAAGAACTCACCTTCTTTTGGTGCTCAAGAAGAAGTGGTTCTTGAATGAGAGAAGGAGAACAGAAGATTGGGAAGTAGAGGAGAAATTCACATGGATTGATCTAGCAGAAAGGTGGGGTAAAATTGAAGATATTGCAGTTACAAAGGATGAATTGGAAATGTATGTTGATTTGCATCCTTTGATCAACACAACCCCTCATACAGTGGTGGAAAGCCTGTCAGTAGCAAAGGCAATGGTGGCTTTCAGGCAAGTCGGGCTTCGACACATGATCATCGTGCCCAAATACCAAGCAGCAGGGGTGAGTTTATAAGATACTTTACAACAACAACTATGCCTCAAATCCAAACAAGTTGATAGTAATAGAGCATGTTACGTTTATTTTGCAACCCAAATAGTATAACTAACTTGTGTACTTCTCTTGTAGGTATTTCCAGTGGTCGGAATCTTGACCAGACAAGACCTAAGGGACTGCAACATTTTGAATGTCTTCCCCCATCTATCAAAGTCTAACAGTATCAAAAAGGGGAACTAAACTTTTCAATTGAGAAAATATGCTTGTCATTCTTTTATAGATTTGCTTTCAATCGTCCCTTCTTTTCTTCCAATATTTTAGGAAGAGATACAGCTGAAGCAAACGACAGGAAGTCTAAACTTCACCATGTAAATAAGTCGACAAAAATTATTCATATGAGATATCAATAGTCATTTATATAAAATTCAATTACATTTGACACAAGTTCAAGATTTAACTTTAGATTATAAGACTAAACCTTTGTTCTCCTGGGAAGAAATGAATGAACGACATTATTCAAACTCTTCATAAAATTTTAAGTAAAAGAATTACAATACATCAAATGAACAACTTATTGACAAAATTAACATGGTGCTCCACTCCATATAATTAAATACCAGCTACTCTGCCTCATCAAGTGCAAAACATTGAATGAATAAAGCAAAAATGTGTCTTATAACAGGAACACTAGAGCCATTTGTACAGTCAAAATTGCAGCAATGAAAGTGAAAAACGTGGTAGAAAAACAATGAGAAGCTGCAGAAGAAGAGCTAGGCGTGGAAGAATCTGCCTGATTAGAAGGTGCACTTCCAGTAACAGTTTTAATCTTAAGCTTCATTCCCTGGTCACAATGACCTGCTGTTCCACAAGCAAAGTATCTAGTCCCTGGCTTGTTTAGTTTAACCACATCGTTACCCGCACTCATCGAGTTTACTGTACTGCTTATATCACAACTCTTGTATGAGCTATCACCCTCAAGTTCTACAACACTGTGAAGGCCTGGATTGTACCTAAATACTGCAAAAAAATAGTGAATATTAGAATTTTTACTAGATGTGACAAAATTAATCTATTTTAACTAACTCGACCAACACGCCCATATTTAAATGGATTGAGTAAAATAGATCAAGATAGAATAACCCGATTCGGTCAAAATGCAACTCAACTCTGACATAAAAACTGTTTGACAACTTTAATTCTACCAAATTTTGGTTAAAGGAGAGGAGAAATAAATAAATAACAAACCTAGTGTATCACCAACTTTAAATGTCTGACCAGAAGCCCAGGATTTGAAATCAGCGGATTCATCCCATCCTTGGCTTCCACCAACAACGTGTTGAGCGGCCATTGCATTTTTCTGGATCATTACCATCACAATGACAAATATCAACAAAGATTTGCGTACTACCACCATTTTGGTAACAAATTGATAATTTTGCCTAACAAATATTAAAGATACGTACTTGCTAGTTTTTTTTTAGGATAAACCTGACCTTCAATGCATTAGCAAACCAGGAGAAGTTTTGGTATATATACAGTTCAACAGCTGTACACATATGACTGCCATCTTATTGATTTGGTGGTACCTACAAATCTTGGATCTCAAGACTGTTTATGTATCTCAACTTTCTTTTGTAATAAGTCTACTGGACATGAGTGTGACAGGGGACGCTAAGAAAATAATTGTGGTTGGTCCATTGATTTTTGGGTGACTTGGGTTTTAATCTAAGTTACCACTTTACTCTTTCTAATTATTTGTCAGTTAGGTGCTATTGATTTCCAATAATAAATGAAATAGAATCTTTAATTAGATTTAGTAATAGACTTGCATTTTTGGCCAATGCAAGACCCTTTTCAAATCAGAATACCACATTTTGCCTTAAGCTTAAAGTGAAGATGATTTAAGAAAGAAAAAAGAAGATATATTAAAAATTCTCATAACTTGGCAAACTGACCTAGTACAATACAAAAACTCCCATGAATATAGGCTATAGTTTAGTGTTGGTTGCCAAAGAAGGTTACAATCTGGTTAAAAACAATATCCTTAGCAGTAGTTCCTAGTATGAAATCAGCATGAGCAAAATCCTTGACATATTGAACATGTAACTTGCCCACATCGTGGTTTTTGAGGTGATCCAGTAATGTCTCCACATCTTTTGTACTAGAAAGTGCATCTTGGCCTCCATAGCTCAGAAACAGGGGTAGGTCTCGAGGAATATTTGCTAAATTATAATGTGGAGGTTTAACTTCACCATAATGTGCCAAATTGCTGATAAAGCTGCCATAGTCGTATTTCCTAAGGATTCCATCTCTAACAGCTGCATAATGCATTTCATTCATCATTGCAGTTAGTTAAGATAAGCAGCAACATTATTAGTGGAGTGATTAATTACGAGGGTAAAGTAACAAAACTTTACTTAGAACTCCAGCACATTGTGTTAGAATTTCACTTGGTCAAAATTTCAAACTCTAACCTTATGTACAAACTTTTTCATGTTCGATATTTTTATCTAAGTTTATCTTTTCCTTGGTAATTAACTACTATTTCTCTTCATTTTAATTAGTGACAAAATATTCAGAAGTAGTCCCAAAACTGACCATTCAGAGGACTTACTTTGAGCTAAATGCACAAAGTTCTTAGTGGATGTGGGTTGAGGCTCATTCTTCAAGAACAAATCGACCGTGGAGGCATTTAGACAACAGTTCTTCCCTGTATATATCCACATGAAAAGTAATTAAGCTTTGAAGAATTATAATGACAAATACAAATGTCTAATTACTTAGATTAGTACCGGTAAGTGCAGTGAGGAAGTCATAACAATTAATCCCACGCTGAGCACACAACGCCTTGATAAAAATAGACACAGGCGCACTGACAAATAAAAAGTGTCATCAATATAATTAAGAAGAGCAAATAAAAAGTGTCATAAGAGATTTGCATACCTTGTTGGATTAAATTCTGCAAGACCAAATATAGTAGTGATCTGTTGACATAATAATCGTATCAGGTTTCACTATAGAGAATTCAAAAAAGATGATCTAACTTTGCACTTAATTAATTACCTCGCCAAGAAAGGATCTGGCAGTAACGACACCAAGTGCAGTAGTCATATGGCTCAAATAAGCAATTGGGCTTAGCAAAGCTGCTGATTTTATCTTGTCTATTTGTCTTCCTTCTGAAAATGATGCCAAAGCTATCAAAGTTCCCTATATTAATTTCCATATAATAATTGATTAGTATATCAATGAAGGTTACTAAATTAAATGATATTTTTACATATTTTAAAATTAACTACACAAGATTGAAAGGTTATTTTTATTTTCTTAAATTTTGTGTCAAAGTAAAATAAGACAAATAAATTAAAACGGAAGTGTGCAGTATCTTTCGTGACAGTCTTCTGAACTTACCAATGAATGACCAACGTAGTGAGTTTTGTGTCCAGTTTGTTCATAGACAAGGTTAACGAAAGTGGGTAAGTCGTGGACTACAAGATCATCCCATGACCAATTCCAGTAGTCCTGTACCACAATTTAGATTCATAAGAAATTATTTTATAGTATTAATTAATATTAAAGAGTAATAATTTGAAGGATATACGGGATTATAAGAATGAAGATTGCGATGACGAAGGCTGTATCTTGTTCCTCTGGTGTTGGCAATCCAAACATCAAAACCACTGTCTGCTAAAATCATTGCAAGTGATTGTTCTGCTGAATTCATCACCCACGTTGCTCCGTCCTGCAACAACAATTTCCAATATTTGTCTAATTCTCAAATACTAAACATACTTTGAACATGTAGTAAAATCTCGTATCTACTCAACCACAAATTTTGCCTCTTTGTTAAGCAAGACCTAGGCTATAACCGCCACAAACAGTAAAAGTCTTTTTTCTTCGATATTGTTGATGGTTTAATCAGTATAGATATTGCTTAAATTAATAAAAATAAATCATAAATATCTCTATTGCAATTTATATATTCTCGGGATGATCAAGATGCTATATTTTTAGATGCGAATACACTAATATTTTATATGAATTTAAAAATTTACTAGATAATTGAAGGTCCGTTCACGGGCCCAATATAATTAATTATTTTTTTAATTTTAATTTTAAAAAAATTATCTAAATTCACATCTTATTTTATTATAATTTCTAAAATTTTCTAGCATTTAAAAAAATTACAAAAATCCCCTCGCACATACGTCCCTATTCTCTGTTAGATACATCACTATCTCTTCTCGGATACATCTCTATCTTCTCTCGAATACATCTTTATCCCCTCTTGAATATATCCCTATCCTCTCTTGGATACATCTCTCTCCTCTCGGATACATCCATATTCCCTCTTGAATACACTCCTCCCCTCTCAAATTCATCTGTGAGCTATGTGTCTGCAAGTTTCCTGAATAGCAATGTATCACGATCGATGTATCCGCATGTCTGCTGATGTATCCAAAAAAAATTAATTCTAAGAATTTTTTGTAATTTCAAAAAAAGTAGGAATATAATGTAATTAGCTCTTAACATTATGAAAATTTATGTAATTTTTACTTTAATTTATGTGACATATTTTTCTTTGTAGTCAATTTCAAAAGAATGATGTATTAATATATTTAATAACATTTTGACTTTAACATATTCATTTTATTCTTATAAGGTGATTTATATGCATATGAACATCTATGATTTATTTTAAACCACGAATTTAAAAAAAAAACTTCATGTTAAGTCAAATAAACATTACATAAATCAAAATGGAGTGAGTACAAACTTTAGATCAATTTTATATTTATAAAATTTAAGTTTTTGTAACTATTTTTCCTTTTAACAAAATTTAAAATGAAAATACTAAAGCTTTTTCACAATTATTTTTTATAGTATTTTTTTTTATCAATATTATGTCGATAATAACCAAAATTTTAATATAAATAAGGTAATAAAGTAACTTAATTTTGAAATTCAAGTATTGATATCAATTTAGAAAATATTTATTTTCAAGTTGTAAAGCATTCATAATCTAATATTTAGTATGCTTCTTACTCTCGATGAATGACACTAATTTATCATAATTCAAGATTGTAAGAAGTAGAAATCAAGACTAAAAAGTGCAACTCACTATTATATGAAGGTCAATCCGTAGTTATCTATTGTAGAAGTCTCCTAAGTATATGATACATAATTCTATGTCAAATTAATTTTTGATCCCATATAATCAAACAAATACAAATTGATTTTTAAAAATAAAATAAATTTGTGAGGTCACACATGAAACAAAACTTTTTGTGACCTTGAAAAGAAAAATTAAATTCTTCTAAAAAATTATTTTGACCATTAATTATACAATTAAAAATTATAATTTTACCCATAAATAATATTTAAAATTATATAATTATCATTGATCGTCCTAATAATCATGACTCTTTTATATAATAGAAATAAATTATACTGTCGGTGTAAATTTCGGCGATACATTTCGGCCGATTTAACAAGAAGATGTCATTTTATATTATATTTAAGATAAGAACGAACGAAGAGAGCTCCAAATCGAACTTTTGTGATCTGCACATTCTGTCATCTTCCTTTGTCTTAAGGATCATATTACTAATATATTTCTTCCATAAAAAAAAATATTGTTTAAGAAAATATATATAAAATATAAAAAAAAAGAATACATTTAATAATTTATTTTATAATTTTTAAAATATATTTTATTTTAAAATATATATACAGATGATTGATACTGTTATACTTTCAAAAAAATTATTTGAGGACAGAATGAAAAAAAAAATGTAATTAATTATATCTCTCCTTTTTCCTTTTCCTCTTCTTAATTTGCAACTTTTTTAAAGAAAAAAAAATCATTTTCCTCTTCTTAATTTGCAACTTTTTTAAAGAAAAAAAAAAATCATTTTCCTCTTCTTAATTTTCATTTTTTAAAAATTAAAATAATTTGAGACAATATTTCTACTGAGGAAGACAAGTAAGAGGGAGTAACTGCAAGAGAGTTCATCTTTCCAACTTCTAATATTATTCTTATAAATGAATTTCCACTAAACATATTTGTTTAATTATTGAACAAAGTTAATAGTATCTGTTATCATGATTTGTTGTTTATTATGTTCAGGTGGTTTCACTTTTGTTGATGTTTTTATTTTCGCATATATACTTTGCATCTCGTTTTTCTTTCTTCATGGATAATTTTCCTTTTCATTATTACTCCATTTAGATTCGAAAATCATTCAAAAACATTCTATCTAACCCGATGTGGTGCTGATATGAATAAGGTCTATGTAGCCTCTGTTTTTACTTAACTCTATTTTATAGAATTTCACTGAAATATGTAGTTATTGTATTAAACAAAGTTAAGTGGTTGTTGAGTTTTAAAAAAATCAATCACTTCATCTCCGTGCTAAATTTGACGCTTGTGCTCGGATATTATACTGTAACGTAAATGATAGACGACATTGGACGTACAGTTTCACTCTTCTGTCCCGATGATTTCACACCTAAATCCCTGATACTCTTGTTTAAGCTATACTGATTTTTTTCTCTAAAAAAATTGTTATAGAAATATTCTTATTTTCTGCCTGGGGAAGACAGGGACACACGTAAATTGAAAAACAAAAACGAGTTATTATGTGTAAATTATAAATATCATGATGTATTTTTCATGTTAAATATTGGAGTATAGTTTTTTTCATTCCTAAAAAGCATGCTTACCACCAGTATTCCATGTTGCAATAAAACTGGCTGCCTTTTCTGCCCGCCACCACCTACTCGCCCTTCCGGAATTCTTTGCACACTCAGTATGTATCCATCATCAGTGGTCACCTGAAAAATCATAAATTGAAGAACACACACAAAACCATTCCTTGTTTAATCTGGTGGACAAAACCCTTTGAAAAACCAGAGGATATGGAGTACCTCATATTCGTGGCACTCATAACCATGAATAGTCACAAAGGTGGCACACATGTCACTTTGTGCTGCAACATTAATCCATCCATTATCCTCAGCAAAAGCACCTCTCGACCCAAATGCTGGATAACTCGCAAACACTGAAATTAGTAATGTCGTTGCAAAGCCTACAATAATCATGAATAGTCTGTGGAGCATCTTTATATTACGTTGGTGTTTGTAAATTGTAACGCTACTGTTATGCTTTCAAAATTATTTATAGACGGAAATTAGAAAGAAATCGATCGAGGGCGGTGGGAAAACGATTTCTGACTCTTCTCTGGACTTACTAAATTGTGAACCGACTAATTCTGGACTATCTTGTTTCTGATTTCGAAAAAACAATGGAGAATTTGTCACTTTTTGCCTTTCTAGTGCCACTTAATTCTGTTACTGAGAATTCAGAATTTGGAAGTAACGGACGTGGGTCTTGGAGCCCACTAAATTTGGATGTTTTATACGTTACCTTTTTCGTTCAACGTGACTGATGACATCAACATATATACAAGCTAAGGAATGTAAAATATGATCAGTAGTATTGGGGAGATTTCTTGATGTTGAAGCTCAACGAATTACTATAAAGAATTTTTCTTACTGTTAATATTTTGAAGCTAATTTTAGTCGACTTAATTAGCTGGGATCGCACTTTGAGAAGAGACACTCTTTTTACGACAAACTAAAAAGAAAAATAGAACACTTAAATTGAGATGGAGAGAATACCTTAAATCTTAAAACATGTATGGTTGTTGCTTGCCTTCAACAGTCGCAAGTTGTAACGACAGGCCATATTTTACGAAAAGAGGAAGGATATAAAACTCATTGATAGGGTGACGTAATTCGAATAGCAACGCTTGCTGAACTCTGTTACTAGATGGAACAAAAATATAGTAACAAGAAAGAATTATTTAAAAAAAAAAAAAAACAAGTTGGGACAACATTGCAAAATGGTAAATTAATCCATAAGTCTAAGCAAACATACACAATATATGGAATCCTTTTTTTAAGAATAAAATAAAATTGGGGTAAGGGAGAAGATTACACTGTGAGAAATCGAATTTTCACCTTAAATAATTAACCAACTGAACTACTAATTCTTCAATACATCAAATGTTGTTGTTGGTTCAAGATTCATATTATCCTTCTTAGACCCCACTTGTGAAATTTTAATGGTATATTGTTGTTGGTTCAAATCCCTTTTTACGTAAAAGAGGGTAAATGGAGAAATCCTTTTCGGATACAATTTAAGGGCTTTAAATTATAAGGAACATGAATACATGATGATGAGATATTATCTAAACTTGGTAAAAGATTTATTTATTTTTACAAAAAAAAAACTGTATAGGTTGATGGACTATAAAATTGAACTTTTCCCCTTTTGAGATTTTGATGGGTATGAACTTTTTGTGGGCCTCAAAATCTGAAGTCTTGGGAGTGTTCACTGTCCTACGCTCCCTGGCCTGATCTAACTTCACACTCCTAAAGGAAGTCCAGTTAAAGAAGCTAGCCTTGGCCCATTTAAGAGGGAATACAACCTCTACTTTGGAATTTTTTTTGCTGAGATAGCTAGCCTATATTGACACATTTAACCTATACCAAACTTTTTAAATAGAAACTAAACTTCAGACGCAGTGTCTAAAGTTACAATTCGTCTAATTCTACCTAAAGTTCAGTCAGAAATAGTTGGACTAATCTATACTTCAGCGACACATGGCCAATGTTCAAGCAAAAACTGGCTGAACTTTGTCAAGACTAATTTTGGATACTGTACATCTATAGTGATAAGTGCAAAAATTTTGAAATGCCTTCACAAGTTAGATGGCTGCTTCAAAATTAGGCTCCTTTCTCCTACTTTATTATTTGTTCAAAGAAATGAACGATCTAGGTCCCTTTCGTTCTATGCGTAGTAGTCCTAAATTCCAAAATTGAAGTTTCCTGCGGAGAGGCAAGTCCCCCCCACATGCAAATAATTGCAAGGTTCTACTAAATAACATAGTAATTAGGTTCTTTTTGGTTCATTAAGAGGAGAGAAATATTAATCAGACCACTGAGGAAAGGAGAAGAAACATATACATAAACAGAGTACGTCCTTGTTAATTTATTAACAAAGCTGTTCTTTATAAGTAGTTTATACACAGTAGTAAGTGTGTGCCAATGCACATCTGATCTCACGGCCCTCAAGTTCCATTGGCAACTGAGGGTAAAAGTGCAAAGCTCAAGAGGTGCACAATTCCTTGTGCACTAGCATATACATACATAGAGAACTTATGAAAGCCAGGTTCTAGCTATTAGCCGACTGTATTTGCAGGACTCATACTCTTCCTCTTTTCCCTAAAACTGCAACTCAACCTGGGAAGACAACATTGTACTGACCTCAGTGATTTGGCCTCACTTTTGAACTTTCCTACAGGGGTGCTCTTGCCACTAGACACCGGCACATGAGGTGTGCTAGATGTGGATTTAGGTGGTAGTTGTAGACCAGCAGCCTGTCCATTTTGGTTGTCTTCAGCACCTTGCTCATTGGGATTCCGGTTTCTTGAGCTTTCTTTGAAAAGCTCAAGTAAATTCTTCCTCTTATGTATTGGAGAAGATTGCGGTAAAGAAGCAGAAATTCTTTCTCCAAAAGAGGTTCGATTTCCTAGCAGATTGCCAACCAACAAACCTCGATGCACAGGTGTATTTCCACGCGAAGGAGTATTTCCAAGTGATGGTGTAAAATCTGTATTGAAGACAGATAGACTAAGAATTAATGATAATGATTAGAAGAGTAAATAGAAGGTGGCTACTCGCAACAAGAATAAGAAGTGTTCCTAACTCTTTGATCCCTATTTTAGCAAAAACTATGTACTGGTGTGGCACTTTTCTTGAACAAAAATGTCAGGTACCTTCAATACATGATTTTGTAGATTCGGTCTTCTCAAATTGCCTTGGCAGTCATTACTATTGATTCAATTGAATGCATATTAATTTTATGAATATAATAACATGAGAAGAAAGATGGAGGGAGAATATGGAAAGAGCATCAGGTATCAAAGGTCTGTCTCACCTCCCTTAACACTAAAGAAGTCATCATCGCAATCAGACTCCAACCAGGCTTGGGAATCAAAGAAGGTCTCCTCCTTGCTACCTAAACAAAGGAATGCCTCGGGCAATTAGAAACGATAAAATGTATCATGAGAATACTAATAACAATGACAAATGCACAATAACATGAACACAATTCATCTATAAATATATTGAAAGCTTCACAATGTGGGCTCTGCTTCATGAAATCAGTTTGAGGATACAAGGGAAACAAAAGAAGAAAACTGAAAGAAAGCATAGAGTATGTCCTTTTCATCATTATTCCACCACAATCCCAACACATCACATTCAAAATAAATCCATCCATCTCAAAAAAACAAGAAACAGAACTAGTTAGTAACTTCTGAGCAAACTAAACTAGTAGGCATTAGTTAGTCTTTACAGTGAAAAACTGCACTACATTCTGTCAATGGCATAAAATACACAGAAGAAACTTATTTTGCCTAGAGAGTGCTATTACCAGATAAATATTCTAGAAAACAAGATGATTCATCGGATTGCTTTGAAAGTAGTCAATGAAGGATCCCCTCAACTGTCGTAACAAAACCACATGACAAGAGGAGAATTACATGTAACACAATTGACAATATGAAACTAATCTTAGAGGATTATCCTTGATCTACCAAACAAGAAAAGTAGCTAAATTAAACGTGCCAATCTCAACTAAGGTTACCACTGCTTGCACAGATGATGAAATGAAACAAGGAATCCATTTTCCCTGTAAAACGGTGTCTTTCGCCTGTATTTCACTGTTTACTTTTTACACTAATTATACATGGATTATACATCCATTTTTATAATGGCAAATCCATCTGGATTGAATATAAAGAATATTGAAAATGACTCTTCTATTGAATTCTTCACAATAAGCTACAGGGTGTCTCTTTTATTTTTTTTATTTTTTTTTGAAAGGTCGTTGTGCCACGACAACATGTGCTGCAGATGACCCCACCAATAAGAGAATTTTGGCATTGCACATGATTTTAACAATAGCTCGTTAGTCAATCTTCCCTAATTGCACAAAGGAATAGACAGCAGACAAAATAAAATAAAATAAGAACACACTTAAATTATTAAAATTGTAATTGTCCTCAGTTTCATTAGAAGACAACTTTGAACAGGAATTGTGTTAATCATGGAGTTAAAAGGTCATTCACCAAACAGTTATTATCTCATAAAGTTATCCAACAAAGAACTATTAGTCCAAAGACCATACGAAAAATCCTGTTAATCATGCCTTTCAGATCAAACAGAACATCTCTGTAATTTTCCTAAACATTAAAAAAATTACAGATTGAATTTCTGTAGAACAACCAATTTCCTTAGCAAATAGAAGAAACTAGTAATCCAACATCAGACTAACTCAAAATTTGAAATTGAGAAAAAGTGTTTCACATGAAAAGCATCAATTTTCCTCCTTTTTTTTTTCATCACGAGAAACCCCACACAAAAGCAGCTAACAGAAAGTGAAATCAACGTCAAAAGAATAAAAAAAATGGAAATCCCAAAAAACTAATCGGACAGGAAAACGAAAAGGCAAAACAAGAAGATCGTACCATAGTCGTTAAAACTGTTAACCGGGAGCACCGGGGAACGCTGAGGTTTGATTTGAGGAAGAGAGAGTTTGATTTCAGCATTATCAAGGGGTTTATCTTTGATGGGTGAGGGACTCACAAGCTTGTCAGATTTAGATGCAAAAACAAAACGGAGCTTCATTGCTGATTTTGGATCTTTATGCACTGAAGCAGACGAACCCATTGCTAATAGAAAACACTTGATTTGTCCCGCGATGCCTCTAAGAATCTAGAAGACAATCGAAGGAGAAAATGCAGTAAAAGAGAGCGTTACGCTTTGGCAAAGAAGGGACAAATTGTTGAAATCCCCGAGAGCAGAGCAGAACAGAACAGAGTGGAGAGCAAAATATCATATGAAAATTGTGGGGCTTTCAATACCAAATTATCGTTATTTGTAATGGAGAAAATGGGTGGGTCCTATCTAAAAAAGGTTAGTATTATTGCAAATAAGTAATTTAGTTGAGATTTGGCTTTTCTTACAACTTTCGATATTATTTTTCTTTTTAATGTGTTTTTTTAAATTAAATAATATATTTAAAATAATAAAATTAAAGAATATCTTAATACATATTATTATTTAAAATTATAAGATTCAAAAAAAAAATTATTTTCTTTAATTTATGATAAATTAAAATCAAACAAACGATAAAAATAATTGAAATAAGATTTGGCTTTTCTTACGAGTTCATAACGTGTACTAATATGCTAAAATATATAGTATTTACATTTTTAATTCTATAGGGTTGTTGTAGGTTAAGAAAAACAAAAAGAGGATCATTTTGATAAGAATCGATTTTTTTTAATTTATGGATAGAAGCTATTAGAATTATTATTAAACCAACTACTGATTATAATTAAATAATAAAAAATAGATGAATCCAAAAAGAATAATGTAAAAAGATAGTGGGGGGATTTTGGAATTCCACTTTTCGTTTCTAGATTTTTGTTGCAAGTATGTACTGTACTCCATCGGTTTTTAATTATTTGTCTAATTTTTTATTTTTTTTATTTTGATAAATTAAAAAGGATAAAAAAGAATTACCTATTATATCCTCAATTAATTACTTTAAAAAAGATAAAACTTTTTGAAAATCTTAAATTTTAAATTCATCCACTTAATAATTAATAGGAATGAAAGGATAAACTTACTATGTTAATCATTATTTTTTAAAATGTGTGTCAATTCAAAAAGAGAAACAATTATGACTGATATATGGAGTATTGGATTGAGGTGTGCCTAAAGCTCCGTGTTTGAATTCTCTCCCTCCAATTATTTCTGCTTTGAGCTTTTCTTAAACAAGCATTATGACTATTCAGAAATCAGAATCATTTTTTTTTGGTAAATTACTTCATTTTGTCTTTAATGTACTAATCATATTATCAACTTTTATTTTCTTATTAGTTGAGTATTTTAAACAAGTTGATCTAGTTCAATTTAACTTCAATAACTAGTTAAATTAATTCTCAATAAGTAAAAATATCAGGTAAAGAGGATAAATACTTTTATAAATAAGATTATTAAATCGGTTATATTTTTTGCTAAGTAAATCTTTTAAAATAATGCAACATCTTAAAAGAAGATATAATATTCTACCAAAAAAAAGATATAATATGAATGGAATCAAGGCATTACTTATTGAAGTACTCATAATTAATACAAAGGCATTATTGTGTAAGGTGTTACATTGATTGCACACTGTTGTGACACGTTTATTCATACTCCTAAACTAAAATGTTATGATTACCTTTTCTTTCTTATCAGCAGGCAAGAATGGCATATCATTATGGAATGATTGACTCTAATTTTTTTATAGTATAGCCATGTGAAAACCCATGCACCAATTTAATTTGCATTTTAATCCATACAAAGACGTGCTTCCCCTTTCTATTTATTAATGGAAAATTTACCCTTTTTCTAGTATTTGAATTTATTTCGCCTAATAATACTTTATAATTCGACAAAAGATCATGCGAATAAATTCCCATTTTAGGCCTTCAACATTATTTGAGTTTGTCTTAAACTCACAGCTGTCCATATATCCATATGACTATATTTTTTCATGTGAACAGTATTTTCAAGCATTGATCATGCACAAATGGTCATTTATTTATTACGTGGTTAATAGCTTAGAAGATTAAGAGAAATCTCAAACAAAGGAAAGAATTGTTATTTATCAATTTTCACTTCTTTAGAGTCTAAGATTTATCGAATAAGATCAAGGATATTTATGAAATTATAATATTGAATATATTGTTGTTTTTGTTGTTATTTACTAATTAAATAAAAATTTGAATTTAGTTAGTTCGTTTAGACATTCTTTTGTTTTTTTTCTTCAAAAAAGGTTGGCTGTTTTTGTTATTAGTTTCTGTTTTTCATTCTTTTAAAAAGTTACTATTAAAGAAGTGTTCACGTACATTTTCTTCAAAAATTGTTCCCGAAAATTTAAAAGAAACACAAACGAATTTTAAGTTTACATTTTGGAAAGAAAAATGTTAAGGGGGAGAGTCAATAGTCAATACATATATAAATATAGCAAAAAATAAAATGGCTTTGGCTTTAAATAATTTACGTGGCAAGTCAAAGAGTAGGTGCCAGCAAAAACAAAAGCAAACTACTGATCTGAAATTTCTTGGAAGTAGTTACTAAGTAATAATTTTCTTTCTTGGAGTATCTTTTTCTCTTTATAAATATATTGTTTTATTCGTGTAAAACATGCGTAAGATTGAGACACAACTCCAACGCGCATATCCATATTCTAATTATTTTCTCATTGCGTGAAGTCACTTTAGGGAAATATATTTCACACTCTTTCGTTTGAAATGTTTTAGTCCTAATTGCCTTTTAATTTGTACGTTACCTTATTATAGTTAATAATAACTAGGTTAGCATAAGTCATAACTAAACTAATTAGGCGTGTTAACTGTTTTCTTTCTCAAAATAAAACCACCGAAGAAGTGGTTAATGAAAAAACACCAAGGAAATTTGGAGGGACTAGATCATAAGCGGAGCTAGATATTCTTTTTTGAAATGACGGAGCTATGTATTTTAATTAACAAAGAATTCAAAAAATATAAATATATCTCACGTGTTTTTTGAAAGTGTGACCTAAAGTAATTTTTGAACCCCTTTTATAGTTACATTTGAAGCTTCCCCTCTATCAAATGATTCAAAAACATTTGTATAAAATCACTTCATTTATGAAATAAATGGAGTGACAGAAAGAATAGCCTCTTTATTTTAAATCTAACGTCCACATTAGTTTTCCCTTTTTGTTCCCTTCTGACTGAACGTAACTTTCTACTTTTTGTTATTTTCACTCCTTCTAATTTGGACATATCTGGCGAACATAAATGGTTTTTAATCTTATGCCCCCACTCTTCTAAGCTTTTTCGTCTATTTTTATTTGTGCACTAAACTACAAACAGATGTTGATTTTGTTTGTTCAATTTAAAAAATTAAGAATATACTTTATCATTTATACTTATATATATTATCTTTATAATTATGTATTATTCGTTTTTCAATGCATTCTCAAAAATATTAAATTTATTATATTTAAACAATACTAATATAATAGAATTATCATATAATTAATTATTTCTTAAGAGTATTTCAATTCAAATATGAACAAATAAAAATGGGATAAGGGTCTGAAAAATACCCTAATTTTGGTCGAATTTGTTGTTGCGATACTAAACTTTCATGAGGACCTATTACCTCCCTAGACTTTTTAATAGTGTATTGTTTACCCCATGAACTATTTAATAATGTATTTTAAAGGTATATATGTGCCCACGTGGACACATTACTATTTATAATTTTGCATTATTTTTTATGTCCACGTGGGCAAATATATATGTTTAAAATACGGTATTAAATAGTCTAGAGAGGTAATAGGTCCTCATGAAAGTTTAGTATCGCAACAACAAATTCGATCAAAATTGGGATATTTTTCAGATCCTTATCCCAATAAAAATAGGCAAAAATAGTATTATAATTTAGCTACTCAATCCCGCAGGAGTAGACAAGGGAAGCAAATACTGTTAGTTGACTGATTCAAAAGTTTAATGTTGTTAGTGGCAGTACTTTTAGGAGTCTTTTATGTTTTCAGTTAACTAGCTCTAGGAATCCCAATTAGTTGATAATAGTTAGTTAGCAGGTCATGGGTTAGTGCTAAACTTGTGCCCTATTTTTTCTCTAAATTTGTTTCTTTCCAAGTTCTATTTAAAGACTTGCAGCGTTGTCTTCTGAAGTAATAAAAAAAGATAAAGTTTCTCTCGATTAACATCTTACTCGAGCAGTCGCTCATAACTTCTGCCAACATTCTTGGTATCAGAGCTTTACTCCAGGTTAAGATCCATCATTTCCTCAAGCAGGGATTGGTATAGTAAGAGAGAAAAATAGTGAAATATTGTGAGATTTTTTTCCCAGAGAAATCAGACAATTTCCATGGCAGGAAACGGGACAGCAACTTCGTCGCAGCCCCTAATTCCAATTTTCAGAGGGGAAAATTATCAGTTGTGGAGTCTAAAAATGAAGACTTTTTTCAAGTCTCAAGAACTATGTGATATAGTTGAGACCGGAATTCCAAAAGGGAATGCAAACCAGCTGAGATAACATCGAAAGAGAGATTCAAAAGCTCTTTTCACGATCCAGCAGGCTCTTGATGATGAAATTTTTCCTCGCATATCAGCTGCTGAGACTTCCAAACAAGCATGGGAGATCCTGAAGCAAGAATACTTTAGAGATGATAAGGTAATTACTGTTAAATTACAAACTCTCAGACGGGATTTTGAAACATTATTCATGAATGAAAATAAATATGTGCAAGGATATTTGTCTAGAACATCTGCTATTGTTAATAGGATGAGGTCCTATGGTGAGAAAATTGATAATCAGATTGTTGTGTCAAAAGTGTTGAGAAGTTTAACCACAAAATTTGAGCATGTTGTTACTGCAATTGAGGAATCTAAGGACCTATCTACCTATTCTTTCGATGAATTAATGAGTTCCTTGCTAGCTCATGAAGATAGGCTAAATAGGTCCCGTGAGAAAGTTCAAGAGAAGGCATTTCAGATTAAAGGGGAGTTTGGCTACAAGGGAAAAACAGAAAACTCAGCAGGACGTGGACATGACAGAGGCAATTTCCGTGGTCGAGGCCGTGGTAAACACCAAGTTGGTGAATTCCGTCAGTACAAGAGCAATATTCAATGCCGATACTGCAAGAAATTTGGCCACAAAGAAGTTGACTGTTGGACGAAGCAGAAAGATGAGCAGAAGGAAGCAAATTTCACTCAAAATGTGGAAGAAGAAAGTAAGTTGTTTATGGCTAGTTCTCAAATAACTAAAAGTGCGAATGTTGTGTGGTTCATTGATAGCGGATGCTCAAATCACATGTCAAGTTCGAAGTCTCTATTCAGAGATCTTGATGAGTCCAAAAAAAGTGAGGTGCGACTAGGAGATGACAAACAAGTGCACGTTGAAGGGAAATGTACAGTTGAGATAAAAACTGTCCAAGGTAATGTGAAGTTTTTATATGATGTGCAATATGTCCCAACTTTGGCTCATAATCTGTTAAGTGTTGGCCAATTGATGACCAGTGGCTACTCAATTTTTTTTTATGATAATGCAGGTGACATTAAGGACAAAGAATCTGGACGCACGATAGCTCATGTGCCAATGACTCAAAACAAAATGTTTCCTCTTGATATTTCAAATGTTGGTAATTCTGCCTTAGTTGTTAAAGAAAAAAATGAAACTAATTTGTGGCGCTTACGTTATGGACATTTGAATGTTAATAGGTTGAAACTTTTGGTTCAAAAAGACATGATTATTGGCTTGCTAAAAATCAAGGAACTTGACCTGTGTGAGGGCTGTATCTATGGGAAGCAAACTAGGAAATCGTTTCCAGTGGGAAAATCATGGAGGGCTACAACTTGTCTTGAACTTGTGCATGCTGATTTGTGCGGGCCAATGAAAATGAAATCCCTTGGTGGAAGTCGATATTTTTTTATGTTTACTGATGATTACAACCGCTTTAGTTAGGTTTATTTCTTGAAATTCAAATCAGAAACCTTTGAGAATTTCAAGAAATTTAAGGCCTTTGTAGAGAATCAAAGTGGCAACAAGATAAAATCACTCTGTATCGATAGAGGTGGTGAATTCTTGTCTAATAATTTTAATTTATTCTGTGAAGAGAATGGAATTCGCAGGGAACTAACAGCGCCATATACACCAGAACAAAATGGTGTGGCCGAGCGAAAGAATAAGACGGTGGTGGAAATGGCTCGAAGTTCACTGAAGGCAAAGGGGTCTGCCAGATTATTTTTGGAGAGAAGCTGTTGCAACTGTTGTATACCTTTTGAATATCTCACCAACAAAGGCTGTTTGGAACACAACACCTCTTGAAGCTTGGAATGGTAAGAAGCCCCGAGTAAGCCACTTAAGAATCTTTGGTTGTATAGCATATGCCTTGGTTAATTTTCACTCTAAGCTTGATGAAAAATCTACAAAATGCATTTTTGTTGGCTATAGTCTTCAATCCAAAGCACATTGTCTATATAATCCGATAAGTGGCAAAGTAATCATAAGTAGAAATGTTGTGTTTAATGAGGATGTAAGTTGGAACTATAATTCTGGGAACATGATATTTTTCCAATTGCTACCTACTGATGAAGAACCTGCAGTAAATTCTGGAAATTCACCCAATTCTTCTCCTGTAAGTTCATCTGTTAGCTCACCAATTGCACCATCAACAATTGCTGCATCCGATGAGTCTTCAGTTGAGCCGATTCCACTAAGAAGATCAACAAGGGAAAAGAAACCGAATCCTAAGTACTCTTAACACTGTAAATACTTCTTGTCAATTTGCTTTGCTTGTTTCAGATCCTATTTGTTATGAAGAGGCAGTAGAACAATCTGAATGGAAAAATGTTATGATTTAAGAGATGCAAGCAATTGAAAGAAACTTTACATGGGAGTTAGTTGATGCACATGAAAGAAAGAATGTAATAGGGCTCAAATGGGTGTTTCGAACAAAGTACAATGCTGATGGGAGCATTCAAAAGAACAAAGCTCGACTCGTGGCGAAAGGATATTCACAACAACAAGGTGTAGATTTTGATGAAACTTTTTCTCCTGTTACTCGATTTGAAATAGTGAGAGTTGTTTTGGCTTTGGCTGCGCAATTTCACTTGCCCGTGTATCAATTTGATGTGAAGTCTGCTTTCTTGAATGGCGATTTAGAAGATGAGGTTTATGTTTCACAACCTCAAGGCTTTATGATTACTGGCAACGAGAATAAAGTCTACAAGTTAAGAAAAGCTCTTTACGGGCTAAAGCAAGCTCCACGTGCATGGTATAGCAAAATTGACTCATTCTTTCAAGGTAGCGGATTCAGAAGAAGTGAAAATGAGCCCACTCTGTATTTGAAGAAACAAGGTACTAACGAATTTTTGTTGGTCTGTCTCTAGTTGATGATATGATTTATATCAATTCCTCAAAGTCTTTAGTTAATGATTTCAAGTCCAGTCTGATGAGAAACTTTGAGATGTCTGACTTGGGCTTACTGAAATATTTCTTGGGGCTTGAGGTGATCCAAGATAAAGATGGAATTTTTATTTCTCAAAAGAAATATGCAGAGGATCTTTTGAAAAAGTTCCATATGATGAACTGTGAAGTAGCAACTACACCGATGAATATCAATGAAAAGTTACAGCGTGCAGATGGAACTGAGAAAGCAAATCCTAAATTGTTTAGAAGTTTAGTTGGTGGCTTGAATTATCTAACGCACACTAGACCTGGCATTGCCTTTTCTGTTAGTGTTGTGTCCAAATTCTTGCAAAGTCCCACAAAGCAACATTTTGGTGCTGCGAAGCAAGTTTTTCGTTATGTTGCTGGAACAACAGACTTTGGTATCTGGTATTCTAAAGCACCAAATTTCAGATTGGTTGGCTTTACTGACAGTGATTATGCAGGCTGCTTGGATGACCGGAAAAGCACTTCCGGAAGTTGTTTCAGCTTTAGTTCTGGAGTTGTGACATGGAGTTCAAAGAAGCAGGAGACAGTAGCTTTGTCGACATCTGAGGCAGAGTATACAGTAGCAAGTTTAGCAGCACGACAAGCTTTATGGCTCCGAAAACTACTTGAAGATTTTAGTTACGAGCAAAAGGAGTCTACTGAGATTTTTTCTGATAGCAAATCAGCAATTGCTATGGTTAAGAATCCCTCTTTTCATGGGAGAACTAAGCACATTGATGTGCAATATCACTTTATCCGGACACTGATAGCGGATGGAAGAATAGTGTTGAAATTCTGCAGCACAAACGAGCAAGCCGCGGATATATTTACGAAGTCTCTTCCTCAGGCTAAGCATGAATATTTCAGGTTGCAATTGGGAGTGTGTGATTTTGAATCAAGGGGAAGTGTTAGTTGACTGATTCAAAAGTTTAATGTTGTTAGTGGCAGTACTTTTAGGAGTCTTTTATGTTTTCAGTTAACTAGCTCTAGGAATCCCAATTAGTTGATAATAGTTAGTTAGCAGGTCATGGGTTAGTGCTAAACTAGTGCCCTATTTTTTCTTTAAATTTGTTTCTTTCCAAGTTCTATTTAAAGACTTGCAGCGTTGTCTTCTGAAGTAATAAAAAAAGATAAAGTTTCTCTCGGTTAACATCTTACTCGAGCAGTCGCTCATAACTTCTGCCAACATTCTCTCTAATTTGATCATTATCATTTAAATTAATTAGATTAATAAATTTTAAATAGTCGATAATTATAAGAAAAGAAAAGACTTTAGATAAGTTTTTAATGACACATTTTCCTGCCTACTGAACTTAATTACTCGTTGACAGTAAATAAAATGGCAGTATTGACTATCCTCATCCAAATCTACCACACACAAAACAAACGAAAAAAACTAAAATAGAAACATGAAGAATATCAAAACTAAGACAAGTCTTATCTTTTGCCCAACCTAATTAATTAGTCTTTTATCTTTATCTTTATGTACAATCATGGAAAATTGAAAATTTTAAAACTCAAGAATTGAACACTTTTTGGTATATTTCCTTTTCACATAGTAATGTTTTTCTTTGTTGCCTTAATTTTCTTCTTTCAAATAAATAAGTTGAGGGTCATTTCTTTTTCTTTCCAATTGCAACTATGTTGATTTGTTCTCGATTATAAACTGCTAAAACAGGGAACTGTAGTATAATATTGACAACTTTTTTGTTTCATTGCTACTCGTAATATTGACATTTCACTATTAGCAATTTGTAACCCCCCCCCCCTCCTCCACTTCTATTACACTATATGTAAGTCCAAATAAATTATTTTTGTCATGCATAACCAGAAAACTAAAGGAACAATAGTATTCTTAGTTCCTAAATTATTTGTAAATTTTACCTTTGGTGATATATGTTTTGACATAGTTAAATTTCAATTAATTAAAAAATATTTTTTGTCCTTTCGTGTAGAAAAAAAACACTAGCTAGATTTGACTATTTATAGAATTATATTATCGTTAAATATGAGATGTCAATACAAATTTAATATAACACTTGAATAATTATGTGGTGAAGCAATTAATAATTATGATAAATTTGTAAATATACACTAATCACTAACAAAGGAAACAAAAGTGCGCAATTAAATTAATTAAAAGTTTAATATGATCATATGAACTAAAATAATAATTTGTTTATAAATAATGGAGGGACCAAAAGCACTATTAACCTAAATCTAAAGAAACAAATGTAAAAGACGAAATAAATAATAATTTAGAGAGAAAATGATCAACTCTTTTTAGGCATGAATTGAACCTGGGCGATTTGATTCGTGACCCATTCCGATTGGAGGCAAATTAGGCGTCGGCACCTAATTACATGTAATTAATCCTTTATTTGATTTTCAAGTGTAATCAATCACTATCGACTTATTTAATTAGTTATCCATTGTTTTCTTCTATTTAATTACATCACCAGTTAATTACCTAATCCAATCAATATTCCTCGTAATAGTGATCATGAACAAATAAATGGTACTCCATATATAAGCTTCTATTTGTTTATATTAGATCTTTTTAGTTCCTTGAGCCTCGAGGGATGGATCCATGGTATAAGATGATTTTATAAGAAAGTTTTCAATAAAATCATAGTCACTAGATTTTACTCCGCTCTTAAATATAATCAACTATAGTTTATTTTTGGTAAACTTTGTGGGGATATTAGACGCTTGGCGATTTTGGAAGAAGAGTCATCTAATTAGTAGAGTCTATTTAATTTTGGGTCATCAATTGATAAACGTAATGGGCATTATTGTGCACGTCGAAAGGGACAAAATTTAAGACGACTAAATTGACAAAAAAATATATAGGATTAGCCACCACACAAAGATACTAATGCTAACACTTAAAAACTTTGATGTTGACACAGTCTGATTAAATTAATTTAAAATAAAATTCGTCGACTTATCGGAAACTGAAAATGACTCTTTTGTTTATGCATGCACTTTCGTTTCATCTTGTTGTTACCATGACTTCAGATTTTTTTTAGGAATGATCCTTCATGAATTCTTTGTCCCACTATACCAATATTTCTAAATTTAAGCAGTTCAATGAGATTACGTACTTCAAGTACCTGGAGAGGAACAAGTGAAAATAAATTATGTGTTTTTCATTCTTTAGATTTAGAGAATAAAATATACTCCAGTTAGTTAACTATATTACCTTGTTTGTTATGTAAATATAAGGAGATGGAATCTCAAGTCGTGGTATTCTACGCTTAAGCCTTTCAAAATCTTAAAAGAACTAAAAGTATCTGATGAATGCATAACATATATGTTGACTTTTCGTAAAGATATAATAAACATATATGTTGACTTTTTGTAAAGGTATAATAAATAGAGTTAATATTTATACAAAGACATAATATATAAAAAATAAAATAGTCAAACATTTCTCTTTATTAATTTTTTTTTTGTCTTAATTTGTATGATTTATTTTTCTTTTTACTCAGTCCCAAACATAATAAAGAATGACATATTTTTATATTTAATAGCAATTTAATTTTAAAATATTCATTTTAATCATAATGAAATGATCCATAGGTGTGTAAATAATAAGAAGGATGAGTAATAATTAGAAGCAGTGTAAACGATGCTTAATATGATGGTTTTTTTAAAAAAAAAATTAAATGTGGTATTTTATTAATGAACTAGAAAGAGAAAATTACATCACCATACACCTCCTCGGGCAAAGCCCAATCCCATCACAAGCCCAACTACGATGCTTAATATGATGGGAAATGTTTGTTAATGGAGAGAAGAAAGTGGAGTTCCTTTTTTTAGTTGGGTTGATGTAACGCCCAATTCCTTTGCCTGCGCTGCTAGCGCCACGACGAACCCCACGCCTCGTCTTTTCTTCTTCAGTTTAATTTGTCTTTACTCTTACCCCGACAATTATTTTATATATTTTGGATATACTCATTAATTAATGGATGCTAACTAGCATTCCTATGTGGCTTTCCTTCATTGCCACTCCAATATGACAAATATAATCTTATTTTTTTCGCGATCATTCAAAGTGAGTGAATTTTTTTTATTTAAAAAAAACAGGATTAAAATAATTAGTAGTTGGTAGCAAAGGCTATATGCATTTTTCTATGATAGAAAATATATGGGAAAATTACGTGGTTAAGCAAATTTATATTATTTAATTAATCATTTTAGCTATAGTTTATTTTAAATACCATTCGCCACCAAATTTCAATCACAATTACATCACCGGCTTTTTCTATTTGCATAAGCGTGTATGTTGTTCCTTTTCATATATACAAATGATTCCTTCTCTTTCTTCATAATCCTTTACCTTATTTTCTCCTTAAATTCCTCAACATAAATTGATTTCAAAATTTGAAAATTTCAATTCTTTTCTCTCAAATCGTGCTTCCTGATTTTCAAGGCAAATCTTATGCGGTTTAAATTTCTACTTTTTTATTTTATTTTTTATTTTTAGACGGTTCCATTCTTCTCCTTTTTTTAATTTGTATTTGTCTATGACTGTGATTTCCTATGATTTTTAGATTTATATTTAGATACAATTAAAATTATGGATGAAGAAACATTCAAAATAGCTATGAAAGATGTAAGGACAAATATATAAGTACAAATCAGCTGTGAATTATACATATACAAATAGTTAAGTACAAATCAGTTGTCACTACTCCTTTTATATAATTACAGACGAAAATAGCTCATTGATACAAACAATAATTTCACAGAAAAATAGTTATCAATCAATTATAAATATATAAACACTAATTTTACAAAAAAATAGAATTATGTGAACTATACATATACAAAATATACAAATATAAATCAATTGTCACTACTCCTTTTATACAATTATAAATGTCAATGGCTAATTTATATATACACTAATTCCACATAAACTATAGTCATCAATCAATTATACATATACAAAAACTGATTTCACCAAAAGTAAAATAGAATTATACATATACAAAATATACCAATACAAACTACCTTTGAAGAATATGTTTATACAATTAGGGAAAAAATAGTTAATTTATACAAAACACTAATTCCATGCAAACTACCGTAATCAACAAATTGAATCAGTCAATAATGATTTAAACAACAACAAATAAAAATCAATTGGTACAAATCAATTTATACATTTACGGAAGGAAGGAAAGTAATATTTTGTATGAAAGTCTAAAGAGATACTATTCCATGAATTAAGAAATTGTTTATCTTTTCCCAATAGATCGAAATTACTGTCATTATCTTTTAAAAAAATGAATTTAGTTTGGTGTAAAATAACACATAATCGCGAATTATACAAATACATTGGCCCATAGCCATTTAAAATATAGCTATAATCCGTAAATATGCAAACTATAGGTAAGAAGCCTAATTAAGTTTATTCTTGTGCCTATATGTAAAATTTTCCCAAAATATATTTGTATTTTATGATGGTCTGGTCTCTTATTTCCGTGGGCTAGCTACGACGACATGGGCCCTCCTTTGATGGGCTGAATCGATAAGATGTGTGATTAGCAATATTTACTTTCATGCATTTCACATCTGGTAAAGATGTCAGTGAGCTGTCCGTTTAAATAGCATAATTCTAGGGAAACTCTGGATTATAGCAAACTATTAATTCAAAATAAATGTTATAGCTACAGTTTCATTTGATTTTAATTCGCGGTAAACTTTTTGTCATTCGCCTCTCTCTCCTAAATCTCACTCGCCACTCTCACTTTATACAAACACAAATGTATAAATTGTGTTTGTGTTTATATAAAGCGAGAGAGAACTGTATATACAAATACAAATACATATCTCTTTGTCCTATAGACTTATAATTATACAAATCTTCCCCTGCCAGTTCTCTTTTGCCTTTCTCTCTTTCTCGCTTAATACAAACACAAATTATACAAAATACAATGTATAATTTGTGTTTGTATTAAGCGAGAGAGAGATTTGATATACAAATACAAATGTTTTAACTCTATTCAATTGCATACAAATTCAAGTTTTATGCAGATAAACAAATACAATCATTGATATATATACATAGTAGTTACATATATACAATTATCTAATCGATGTACATATACAATCACTGCAGTTTTATACAAATTAGATGCCAACGATTTATACATATCAGATGTTTCATAGCAAACATACGCAAATAGCAAAACTATAGTTATAGAGCGTTAATATGATTTTTATGTTTGTTATTCCTAAAATTTGATCTAAGTTGCATCTTCTTGAACTCTGCAATCATTATAACCTTTAATTAGTATGAAATACACTGCAAAATAACTAAATTTCATTCTACTTCCTGAGTTGTATAATAGCTAAATAATCTTTAATTTACTTTTTATTTTAATGATTTCAACTAATTATTTTCCCTGAGTTTACTCTATAAATTCAGAAATTAGCAAAACTTAAAAAATCGTGTGATTTATTACTCTTATAATGTTTTTAATCATGAAATATGGGGGGGGGG
>JAJOOO010000937.1:0-34068 GCA_029582685.1 Solanum piurae
AATTATGTCCCTAAAGGGGTATGTAGAATTTAGATTTGTTTTTGTAGAGTTCAATGTATGCCAATTTGTTAAATGATAATCCACCAAACAGATTAGGCAAATGCCTCCATTGTATCATACCCAATTTTGGGCATTTGACAATACACATACTATATGATTTGTGACTCATAAACTTGTAATGCACATAGAGATAGTCAACTTTTCTTTGTTTGATTACATAATTCACATTATTGTGTACTCATATTGACATTACAATCACTCGTTTATCGGTCATCGATTAATTACCATGTCCCCTCAATCAGTTCTTCAGGCACCTTTATTGTAAATAACTCAAATACAATAATTTATGGTGCTTTGGTCCCATATTAATAGTATACTTGTGCTAGCATGACATTACAACTCCTTTATTCCACACTGTTAATCTAAACATTTTCATTCGTGATAATACAATATCCAGACAATACATAATATGTCCAAGATAACCCTGTCACAAAGATTACATTTGTGGCGACAAAAATTGTAATGAAAACATACTTTTAGTAGCGGCTAATTATATATTAGCGTGACTGAAGTTACCACTTATACTGACTTTAGTAGTTACTTATATTACACTTAACTTCGACAAACTTCACTAACAAGAACGTTTTGTGGTCATTAAACTTGGCACTAATATATACTTAATTGCCGCTATACCATACTTTTTACTAACGATCAAAGTTGACACTAAATCGCGCCCACTAATTTAAGTATTAACGGTGAATTAAGTTGCCACCTAAACCTAATTATGAGGGCAACTTATGTAGGCATTAGCGATAATAAAAAATTGCCATAAAAACAAACTATTAGTGGAGACTATTATAGGTTAGTGGCGATTAGTGTTGTCACCATAAAAGACTATCGTGGCAACTATTATAGGTATTCGCGGCGACTAATGTTGCCAATAAAACATATTATTAGTGGCGACTATTATACTTATTTTCGGCGACTAATGTTGCCACTAAAACATACTATTAGTGGCGACTATTATAAGTATTCGCGGGGACTAAGTTGCCACTAAAACAGATTATTAGTGGCGACTATTATAAGTATTTATGGCGACTAAAATTGCCACTAAAACAAACTATTAGTGGCGACTATTATAAGTATTTGCGGCGACTAATGTTGCCACTAAAACATATTATTAGTGGAGACTATTATAAGTATTCGCGGCAACTAATGTTGCCACTAAAACAAACTATTAGTGGCGACTAATGTTGCCACTAAAACAAACTATTAGTGGCGACTATTATAAAGTATTCGCGGCAATTAATGTTGCCATAAAACATATTATTAGTGGCGATTATTATATGTATTCGCGGCGACTAATGTTGCCACTAAAACAAACTATTAGTGGCGACTATTATTTGTATTCGCGGCGACTAATGTTGCCACTAAAACAAACTATTAGTGGCGACTATTATAAAGTATTCGCGGCAACTAATGTTGCCACTAAAACATATTATTAGTGGCGACTATTATAAGTATTTGCGGCGACTAATGTTGCCACTAAAACATATTATTAGTGGCGACTATTATTTGTATTCGCGGCGACTAATGTTGCCACTAAAACAAACTATTAGTGGCGACTATTATAAGTATTCGCGGCGACTAATGTTGCCACTAAAACAAACTATTAGTGGCGACTATTATAAGTATTTGCGGCGACTAATGTTGCCACTAAAACACTTTATTAGTGGCAACTATTATAAGTATTTGCGGCAACTAATGTTGCCACTAAAACACTTTATTAGTGGCGACTACTATATGTATTCGCGGCGACTAATGTTGCCACTAAAACATACTATTAGTGGCGACTAATGTTGCCACTAAAACATATTATTAGTGGCGACTAATATAAGTATTCGCGGCGACTAACGTTGCCACTAAAAACAGACTATTAGTGGCGACTATTATATGTATTCGTAGCGTCTAATGTTGCCACTAAAACATATTATTAGTGGCCACTATTATAAGTATTTGCGGCGACAAATGTTGCCACTAAAAACAAACTATTAATGGCGACTATTATAGGTATTTGCGGCGACTATTGTTACCACTAAAACATATTATTAGTGGCGACTATTATAAGTATTTGCGTCGACTAATGTTGCCACTAAAACATACTATTAGTGGTGATTATTATACTTATTTGGCGACTGTTATTGCGACTAAAACATATTATTAGTGGCAACAATTATACGTATTTGCGGCGACTACTGTTGCCACTAAACAGACTGTTAGTGGCGACTATTATAGGTATTCGTGCATCTAATGTTGCCACTAAAACATATTATTAGTGGCGACTATTATAAATTTTCTCGGCGACTAATGTTGCCACTAAAGCAGAGTCATTAGTGGCGACTATTATAGGTATTCGCAGCGACTAATGTTGCCACTAAAACATACTATCAGTGGCGACTATTATTACACCTTGTATTCTTAGTAGCTCTCGTACATGTTTAGACTAGATCCCTGGGGGTGTTAATTACTTTACAAGTCTTAACTGGAATTGTATTTAAAAACTCTAATTTATAAATTACATGAATTTTGTTTATTCGACAGTTTTCCTAATTTTCTATTTTTTTTAAAACATTGGGATATGAGGGTTCTCCTACTTAGGTGTTAAAGTAGGTGCCTGCACAGCCCGGTGAGTTGGGTCGTGACAAGCATGCCCTAAAAGATCTATTTATTGCAAGATAAAAAGATGATCATTTATTAAATAACTGTCCTAGAAAGAGATAACTCGTAAAGAAGTTCATATCCATATATATACATAACTTAAATTAATTAAATCTACCCTCAAAATAAAAGATGCGATGGAGTGATAAGTAGTACTCTTCTATCTTTAATCAGAGATTTCGAATTAGAGTCTTGAATATGAAATCACATTTTTATTGAAAATGTTTAGCTTAACCCCTAAAATAATTCGAACACTCAAAGTAGATATCAAACACTCGATGCGAAAAAAAGACAAACATAAAACAAGTGAAATGAAAATGGGCATGGATATTGGATTTTCTCTTTCCTGGAGTTCCTTTCAAATCTACTCAGTTTTTTTTTGTCTTATTTCTTACTATTCCAACTATTATGTCAACTTGGAAGAAGAGAAGACTTGTCATTTGGACAGTTTCAGATGAGATCAGCATTCTATTTGATCATGACTTTACCTAATAAATACCAATATGGCAATGGTATTATAATGATGTAAACCATAATAAACAATAATATATTTACACTTAGGTCACATTCTTTCTTTTTTATGTTTTATTTGAGTTATTTAGCGTTTGATATTTGTTTTGAGCCTTGATTGATACAAATTCACATTAAAAAATTTCGTATTAATACAATAGCGCTCCATACAAAAAAATAACTTCATACTTTGAACTCGAAGTCACTAGACTCCTAATTAAAAATAGTGAAATACTTAGGACTTTATTATAATTAAGTTTATAACCTTTGGTGATACACTAAGGTAACATTCATAAGGTTGCTATAGAGATTTGACCCCAACAAACACTCAAATAAAAATCCAAGTTGTTATTAATATCACTAATAAAGACTAAATTTTGTAATAACTTGTCTATTTATTTCTCTAGTAACTTATGGACCTTTTAATCATGGTCTAAAAAAATTTCCCGAGCAAACTAATTTTTTTATGAAAAACATAAAAGTATGATCTAAAACTTACAAATTATTATAAATATTAGACGATAATCTAATATTTTATCTGTAAAATTGAGTAAATATATGAGCAATCACTAACATTATCCCAAATTATTCACAAAGAGACCTAGACGATGTCGTAGTCTTATAAACACGCTTTGAAATTTATTTAATTAATTTTCTTCTTTTTACTTAAAGAAGTGACCTTAATATAACCACGTCGACGTTCAAATTAAAGCATCAAATTATTTATAAAATATTAGTAATAATTAAATCACATGGCTGCTGTGGAAAAATAGAAATTGCATGGCTGCAATTATTATTTTAACGGATAAAAAAAATTGGACGGAGCCGGAACAACGGTAAAATTATTTTTGTTTGATCTATAGATCAGGATATTGGTGTTAGTGACACAATCATTATTACTAAATACATTTCTTCGAATCCTGCTGACATTATTTTATATATCGAACTATCTTTCAAATTCTGCTGACTTATAATGCTTTATATATCAAACTATCTTTTTATAAATTAAGTGAATGTGAGAAAGTATTTGTCAAGTTCTAGACCTTCACAAAAATTATATATCCCGTCATAATAAAAATGTTAATTGATGCATGAAGGGACTTTTAAAAAACAAAGTAGTATAAAAAGTCCTAGAAATCAGCTATCACAAGAATATATTCAAAGTTAGAACAAATATATTAAACAATACATAGTACAATTACAAAATAAACCACTAAAAATCAATCTTCCCACATAAGCAATTCTTATTATAAAAATAATAAGTTTAAAGTTTAAACTAAACCACATGATATATACGACAAATTAGTTATAGTTAGAACTTAGAAATTTCAATAATAATAATAATCACAATCCATTTTAGAGTACACATATTTTTGAATTTGATGGACTAGTCCAAAAAATAAATTCGTAACGAGACGATCGATGAAGACGAATCAACTTACAAATTTTAACTTAGTAAACTTGAAGTGATACATATAATAACAAATAAACATAATATTAAAAAAATGATGAAAAACGCGTAGTGAGTTTTCAAAGAGTCTTCAGTCCACTCTTTTATTTGAATCCAAACATAATAAATTTAAAAAAACAATAATATAGTACTGATACTATGTATGATAAATTTTTTGCCATTTTCTTAATTTCATTGACCTCGTTAAATACAACAAAAAATAAGTCTCCTCTTTCTCTAAGAAGCTCCAAATATTTGCCATCACTTTTGATAATTTATAATTAAAATATGAAAAAATATATATCTTATTTTATCCATTATTTTTAAAAAAAATTCAAAAATCTTCTCTTAGATACATCACTCTCCTCTCGCTGATACATCCTATCCCCCTCTCGGGTATATTCCTTCCTTCTCGGATACATTTGTCTCCTATATATCTAGATATCTTATCCCCTCTCTGATATATACCTTCCATTTGGGATACATCGATCTTTCTTCTATGTATCCAGATATCTGGTGATGTATCTTGAAGTCCAATGATGCATCTGAAGTTCAAAAATTTGAAGGAATTTTTTAAATTTAAAAAATAATAAGGAAATAATGTAATTAGCTCTTACCAATATGAAAATTTACGTAAATTATACTTAAAATATTCTAATGTTTCATTTCAATAACTTGTGAACTAGCTAGTTCATATATCTATTACTATTATTTTAATTTTCTTTCTAAAAAGGCAATGAATTATATTATATGTTACGCAACGTAGTTTATTCTATAAGTATAATAAATAAACCGAAAAAATGAAAAGAAAGTAATTAATGGTTAAACAAGCTATGAAAGCACTAATTGTAAATTTTGATTGAATTACTCTGGAGCGAGATCAGGTCTCGGATTTAAGTTCTTAAAGTATTTTTTTGTTTCTCATTTGATATATGATATTTGTATTAGGGTTTGATTAAATTCGAAGTAGTGTCGAAAAATCTTATAGGGATAAATCTTGTTAACCTGCGAGAATAAACTTGGTTGAGGCGTTGAACGAGTAATCTACCCAATAGAAAATTTGAAATTTGAATTTTTTTTTACATAATTTTTTAATCTCATCATATGAAACTCGCATAATATGATTTATCTTTTAATAATGTAATTCTCATAGTATTGCTCTAAAATTAAAATTTATCTTGTACACATTCGAAAAATAGTCAATTATGATTTTCGATCTTAGCTTGTCAACAACAACAACAAAAACTTTGTAGATGGTGTGGTTATCCAAAGGGACATAAAATATCAGTCATCATTATTGTCAACAAAAGCAACTTTAATAATAACATGAGAAATATCCTCACAACTTGCATACATATATCATTGTGATTTGAGCGTAACACTTAAAAGTTGGTTAACTGTCATTTGTACTATCTATATTCGTTTCATTAAATTTAAATTTGCATCTAAAATTTTACACATTAAAAAGTAAAGTACATTCTAACAAAGACTATCTATTGTTATCAATTTAATATTTCATATAAAATTATAGGTTAACATCTACACAATATTAACTTATCGTTTGGTAGAGTATATAAGAATAATGCAAAATAAGGTGTATTAGTAATGCATGCATTAGTTATGTCTGCATTATTTCTTATATACACTGTTTGGTTTGATGTATTAGAAATAACAAATCTTGCATAATTTCCATTAAAAAAATATATGTTTACAAAAATACCCTTCACACTTTATTTTTTTGTACATTTCCTTTGCAACAAGATTCTTTGCTAAAACATCAAAAAAGATTTCTTTGTTAAAACATTATTAACTCCTCTTCTTCTTTTTCAAATATAAAATTAAATAGTTGTTACTATTGCGTCAAAATATCTTTGTGGAAAGTTGGCAAATAAATTTTTTATCAAACTAATCGTCACAATAGTAAATATTTTGATTAAACTATATTGAAATAAGAATTTAAAAAAAAAAAGAAGATGTCAATTTTGCTGAGCTCAAATTCGATCACATATCTTGCTAAGCTCAGCCTCAATTTTTTTGAGATAAAACGAGTCTAAAAATAAAAAATAAAAATTGATGGAATGTAAGGGTGATATAGGCAGTATAGACCTGAGATAATTCCTAACTACAAAGCGGTACACTATTAAAATCAGTATATGCACTTTATATATATTAGGAGTCTGGGCATATGCTTTAGCAGTCACAGATCATATTTCCTAGTGCAATTGAAATACAAAAAAGTATTACCAACAATCAAATTTATAAATAATGGAGATGTTTTTTTAAAAGGTTTAGCAGCCATAGAGAAGATGAAAGGTTTCTAAAACACAATACCATGGAAAATGTAGATGTTTTATTAAAAGGGTTTGAGGATAGTTTTGTAATTATATAATCTAATGCAAGTGTTAAAATGTTATGTATTACTAATACCTAGGATTTCTTGGTATTAGTAATACACAAAATATAGTGTATAACTAATGTTTGCATTAGTTATACATGACATGAAAAAATGTACCAAACAAGGTATTACTAATACACACCTAATACATGCATTATTTTTCCTAATACACTCTACGAAATGACCCCTTAATTTTTTGAGTGAGGTCCATGTGTTGCACTATTGCACAAGCATGTCACAACTCATACCCTACAAAAGAAAGTTATCGTACTATATATTGCTTTTATTGTTTTCGTCTGATTACTATAATTTGATTAATTTGTATAGAAAAATCTTACTTTAAGGATATTTTTTTTTTATTAAAGATGACTTTATTCTTATCGTTTAAAACTGAAGATGAAGAAAATAAAAGATTATGCAAACAATAATAATTGACGACATGAGAGCAAACACGTAATGAGTCTTTAGACCATTTTCTTGCATCATTGATCTAGTTAAATGTGATAAAACGCAAAAATGAAATTTAAATTTAAACTTTATAAATTCTACTGTATTATCAAAGTCATAACTCATATTAGTATAAACTTAATTATTCATGTGGGCCTAATTCGATTATCCTTAATGCCATCATTTTTTTAGTAATATAAATATTGAAATATATTTAAGATCATAATTTTTTTTATTTGAAACAAAATCTATTTTCTTATTTGTACGTTTGATCAATTCATATCACATGAAATGAATTGTAAAAATTAAACATATGTTTCATGCCATGTTGGCGGTAAAATATAAGCGTCAAATAGCTGTCTATTTTTCTATTATTAATGCATTAATCATTGTTTTCTCTTTCTCCCACAAAATTTTAATTAGTTGGAAAAATTCCCTTGATTTAATTATCCAAAAAAGTCTCTCATATATATAATTAATATTTTTATAATAATATTATTTGTTTTGATATTTTTCTTATTATTATAGCAAATTAAGTATTGTTAATTTGTTATAGAAATATAAATTATAATATAACATGAAAAATTAATTTAAAAAATTGACTATAATATATTATAATGTAATTATAGAGAACGAATATTATAAAAATATGCCTTTTTATTTGAAAAACGTGTTACAATTGGGAAGAAAACAAATGGAACAAAATGCACCACCTACATCACTTGAACACCACGTATATAGTTAGCAAATAACAATCAAACATAGTCATTGGCAAAAAAAGGAAGAAAAAAAAACAAGTATTTGAAAGGGAGACACTTATACAATACAATAACTTTGTTATTAATTCATCGTTAAATTATTTGTAACTAATATAATATTATAATAATTCATCATTAAATTGAATTGGCCACTACTTTTTACTATTTAATTATAGAATTTATCTGTCTTTTTAAAAAAAAAGTAATGTGTCATAAAGGATATTTTTTGCGAATATATTTTAAAAAAAATTCTATTATTATAATTATTAAATATTTCATTTTGATGTATTAAAAAACACGGATATACATTAAAAAAATAATTAAAAAGGGTACTTACGCAAAATAAAGGTCAATTCAACGAGTACAATACTAGTGTTTGATTGGCCTAATGAAATTTGAGGATGTGAATTGACTTTACCAAGTCAAATTCACTATATATTTTTAATTCAGTACTAAATTTTTAAAAGAAAAAAAATTAACATTCGGAATTCACAATAAAAATAAGAATTAACGATAAATAGCTTTTGTGCAAAAAATAAAAAATATTAGTGTTAAAAGAAACGTATTAACTATAAATTATTTAACGGCAAATTAGCAATTATTAGTACATGTATAGATTAAAAAAGGAGAATAGTGAATGCCATGTAATTAGTAAAAGAAAAGTTATAGATTATGTTGTGAATATAAAATATCTATCATAATTATAAATTGTTAATCATTTATAGTGACTACTAGATAAGTCCAAATAATGTTGCAATCATAACAATATCATTTTAATCAACAAAGCAATTTTAGAATTACATGAGAAATTTCCTCACAACTTGCAAAATATTATTGGGACCTAACTCTATGAGGATGAAATAATTAAACACTATACCTAATTTGTGTTTATTTTAATTTTGTCCTTCAAATAATTATTTTTTGGCCAGGCTGGTGCCTTATAATTTTTTTGTTTTAATTGATACTCATATACTATAGGCTGCCATTATTGATTAATTTTGAGTTTATTACGTGTTTCATATTTTTTACATCTAAGTCTCTCATCGGTGGAGAGATTGCTACTTCTTTTTTCCAAACTAGGTGTACGCTATTTGCTTTAGACTCGAATTTACTAATTTGAATTCATTCCGAAGAAATCACCAAAAAAAAATAAAAAAAATCAAGCAGCAATAATATAACATCTTAATATCCAGAGGATCAAAATAAAAACACTCATTTTTAACATTTAAAAGGAAATTTAATTTATGATACGGCAGAATCACTCAAAAAAACATTTTATAAGTGTTTAGATAAGACAACTAAAATTGTTTTTAAAATTTTTTTCTAACTTATAATAGTTTTTGGATGATAGAGAATCTTTTTTTTTCTTCCAAAACTCCTATCATGTAAAATGTTTTTCTCAACAAAATAGTAACACAAATTAAATAATAAGACAACTAATTTCGTCATCTATATCTAACATTTTTTAAATTAATGAACACCATGACAAGATAATATTTGTCTACATAAAGAAGTAAGTGAGCGTGATTATGATTTATGATTTTTAAAAAAGTATTTGAAAGAATAATAGACAAAAAAAAAGAAAAAATTATAATGATTTTCCAACATAATTAGAGATTTTTTCTTTCATAACTCCTAGCTTTAAAACGTTTTTCTCTGGAAAAAAAAAGTAACATAAATAAATAATAAGACAACTAATTTCGTCATCAAAATCTAATATTCCTTAATTAATAATGATCCGCATGACAAGATATAATTTATCTACATAATGAAGTAGGTAAGAGTGACTGTGATTTGACTTCTCCTTTTTTGTTTGCAGTATTCGATATTCATAATAGAGCACGATTAAATTTAAATTTGTACTACAAGAGTCTTACATTAGGAGCTCAGTAAAGCGTCCTCTAACAAAAATGATTACATACGAGAGACCCTAGCTCAAGATCTATTATTAAGAATAAAAAAATACTTACCACTCTTAGTGACGGTTGCCGGTGGCTTAGCTTGTCCTTTTTTTTTTTTTTGAGGTCATATATTAAGTCATCACCAACAGAAAAAACCAAACTAGGGATAAATTATTAAATGATAATTACTTAATTGAGTGATTGGATCACTAATATCGTGTAATTAGCTGGTTAACGAGTGAGTGGAGTGAGAAGATTTGCATTAATCTTGTTTTTATAAATAATATTAAGTTTTGGATAAGGATTAAGAGATTTAACTAATGACATTCTTAACACGTTTATTATAACCAACTAACTAAACGTTTAGTGGGATTAAACATAAGTTATAAATATCTAGAAGATGAGATATAATATTAGTGGCGGCTAAGTATGGAATATTAGAAGTCTACGTAATGATATAATTGTGAGATAATTAATAGAACTTTTGGTTCCTTGATTATCGATAAATTCTGATGTTAAAAGCTACTTGATAAAGCACATTACACCTCATGCAATTAATTAAAAGTATGCTTTTAGCCCCTTTATGTAAAACTATATGTTATATTTGAAATCAAATAGTGGAACTTTTTTTTTTTGGTTTTCCATCCGATATCCGGAGTTCGCATTAGAGCTCCAACTAAATTCGGATCGCGCTCTGCAGGGCCTATTTGGGGGTGGCGCTCCCAACAAAATTTTCTCCATACCCAGGGCTCGAACCCGAGACCTCTGGTTAAGGGTGAAGCACTCCCACCAAATCAAATAGTGGAACATTTGATAATCATGGTAAACTTATGAATAATCCAATCAAAGGGATAAAAAAAAGTATATATTTCTTATGATTTAAGATCAAACACATTTTAGTTGAATAACAATTATTTAGTAATACAATAATTAATATATCTTGATGAACTAAGTCATTCGATCCGTGAAAGAAAATAGGGCACTCAATTGAATAGCCGAAATGTGAGCAAATTATTTGTCGTTATCGCAATTCTATAATAAAGTTATCAAGATGTAAATGTTTAAAATGAATTATACATTTTTGCTCTCTTGGTAACTCGAACTCATAATTTTAAAATTGTAGATGAAGAATGTTTACCATCCGAACAACTCCGTACTTGTCAATTATAAGTATTAGTTAAGGAATATAATTTTAGAGCAAAAATGAAACTTGAGGGGTCAAGTAGTAAAATGTGGAAAATTTAGACCCCATATTTGTCAATCCAATTTAACTAGAAATGGGCCCAGCATAGTGTACTGAATAAGCCCACTTCCAATGCTGTAAAGGGCCTCAAAAAAGCCCACCATTTAACGCGCTTTCTTTTGAACCAAATTGCACGCCCATTGTTGGGGCCCAGATTACGATTCTTAAGGATGATTTCCGTACACATTTGTCCTTTTTTTCTAGGTTAGCCAAATCACACCGATACTCGATTTTAAATCATCATTTAAGTCATAACGCCAACGCGTTAAAATTTATGAGTTTATGTAATTTGAAACAACTTCAAATATGTTATGTCTAAAGTTAGGTTTGACAAAGTGTAACTTTAGATAAATTTTATATGGCTGAAGTTCAAATATGTTTGGTTTAACTTTAATCATTTTTCTCCATGTCTGCATTTTTCATGAACTTCAGTCATATGTAATTTTTATTGTTTTTCTTTGAAGTTCTTTTTAAAAAGTGGATATTGACTAAATTACTACACCTTAATTAGGTTTGCTTGAATAGGTTGGCAAGTCCTCTTAAAGAGGCACCAAATTTAGGAGGTTGGCAAATAGCCTAATTCAAGAAGCTTTTTGCACCAACAATTAAAAGTCAAATGGTAATTAAAGATGGGATATTTATGGTTTTCCACTAGCACACCATTATAATATTAGGAGTTTATATAGATGGGACCATAGATATTTATGAATTTGCTATATATTTCCTTTTTTGTGTTTTTGGTTCAAACTCTTTTTTAAAAATAGAATGATCAAATACACCTTAATTATAATTTTAATTTTAATTTTTCATTTTGTTTGTTAACCTCTATACTTAAGATCCTTTTATTTACTGCAAAAAATTACGATAACGAGAGAATTATTCGATCCCAAAACCTTAAAATGGTATTTAGCTAATATACTTTATATTCGACATCTGATGTTTTTACCTCTTGAGTTACGTTATAGTGTTAAGTTAAGCTTAAAACCCATTCTTATATCAATATGATATCAGAGTCAACACCATCCAATTCATGAGACCCTCATGTTATATTGTCGCACTCCTAATGTTCAGTTTTGGATATGTGAAGAGAAAGGAATTGTTAAGTTCCTACATCGATTAGGATCAATGTATTATTGATCTCATTCTATGACCTTGAACAAATAAATCTATTTTCTTATCACCATATTTTTTATTTAGTGTCATGACCTACATGCAATATATGCAATTTTAGGCCCTATATATGTCCATTTCACATATACCTTGAGTTCCTTTCAACCTACTATTTTTTTTGTCATTTTTCTATTCCAACTATGTCAACTTGAAACAATAGATATATAGTGTAGGATATTGGGATTGGGAGGGGGGTGTAATATGTGATTAGATTAGAAGACTTAGTCAATTGAAGAGTTTTTAGATGAGAACACTGTAACATTGATTAAGACTTTACCTAACAAAATGCCATGGCTATGATATTATAATTATGACAACATTTAAAATTATAAGACATTTAGACTAAAGGTCATATTCAGAATACAGTTGCTATTCATGAGCTTTGACCCCAGCAAATAGCCAATAAATTAAATATCCAACTTGATAATACTTTATACATTTAAAGTTCTCTTGAATAAAACTTTTCAGATCATGTCCAGCCTTGTAGCGTAATCAAGATTTTCACAAACAGATTGAAGTGGAAGATCACAGAATGCAAGAGAATCGTTATACCGTAGCTAATACGAAGGAAGAAGTCAATGACGATTCAAAATCTACTATTTATACATAATTTTTTCTACCTATAAATAAATAATATTGAAGGTATTCGTTATAATCATGATAAATTTGTAAAAGATAAAATTATTTATTGTGATATCATAATCTTGATTATAATTTTAGATTAGCTTGATTTTGAACCAAACGACCCTTCCTTTCTTGTCATGTTGAGTGATTTTTCCACTTCCTGCTGTACTATTTATAATTATAAATATAAATTTCCCTTTTATTGACTTTAGACTTAGAATTCAAATTCAAAGAATTATAAAAATATGATTATATACCAATTGAGAGTTGCTAATTTAAAATATTAGATAGTGTCAGAGTCTTTATGTTGTACTATATGATGATTAAGAAAGCATTAAGATTTAATTAACTTTGATTATTGTTCACTTAAGAAGTGTTGCTAGTGCATCCACGTCCATGTTCATATTACGGCATCAAATTGTCAACAGAATAATAATAACTCAATCACATGGTTACTATTTAATTAATTAGTTAGGTATAAGTTTAATACAAAAACTTATTATATTATTTTCCATATGTAATTGGAGTTATTTTCTTAATTTACTCACTATAGCAAATTAAACGAGATATTTAGTAGTAATAGATTTTTTTAAAGCGGTAATATTTGTTGCCACTAAAACATTTTATAGTAGTTGAGTTAATGTTCATTGCATATGTTAGCGGTATTTATATAGAGTGCTGATTAGAAATACTCATCTTATAATAATATTATCGCTAAATATAATATAAAAATAATTATGTTATTATTGCCAATAATTATCGTAAAATTCTTTATTTGTTATAGTGACTATAGGTAGACTTTTATATTACCACTTAACCATGATACAAATAAACATAATTTGGTACATCAGTACATGCATTGGTCCCTTATTTATTGGTAAGTTTTGGTCCCAAATAAACACATTTAACTTTCAATATTTTGATTTCTTTGTTGGTAAATAGTCATAAATTTCATGAAGTATATATTAACCGTTGGTGAAATCAAATATGTTGAATTTGTATCGTTACTTTATATTTGACAGTAATGTATTTTCAAAATTAAGCTTAAATGTATTAATATATCACAAGGACAAGAATTAATATTTATCAATAACTGATGGGCCAAAAATATTATTATTCCATTCCCATATTTGAACTAGTACAAATATATCAAACAATACATAGAAAATTAGTACAAGCAAAATAAATAGATGTCAATCTTATCACATGAACAAAAAGAAAAAAAATAAAATAAGTTGACAAATAAACCACATAAAACAAATAGCAAGAAGTTGCAATAAATGCTAGGTATTTGTTAATCTGTAGATTTCAATAACCAAGGAAGATTAAGAACAAGAAGTAGAATAATATAAATAGTTTGATACATTCAATGGTCTATGTAAAACTTTCACTTAAAAAATATATTCTGGAACTAGCTATGAAACTTCATCGTGATATTATTTGATACTAAAACCTTTTTGATAACCCGTACTCAATATGTAAGATTAATATTTATAGATTTTGATGTATAATTAAATGCAAAATTTATTTATCACTAATTCATAATTATTCAGTTGTGTTTGTTGATTGCCCATTATTTAAAAAATAAAATGAACTAGTAGAAATATATCAAACAATGCATTAAAATAATCACAAGATGATCGACGACTAAATGCCAAATCCTGTCACATGAAACAAATCCTTTAGTTAAATAAAAATAAGATGAAGTTAGAAATAAACGATATAAAACAAATAGGATGAGTTGGAATAATAATAATAATATTAAAATTAAAATTAACAAACTGAAATGATGGAAAACGCGTTAATGAGAATTTCAAGAGTCTTTAGTCTACTTTTATAATTTACATGCATGAATATTAAGACTCAAAATTATAATATTATTATGACTGAACAAGAGTAGTAGTACTTAGAGGCGAAATCAGTATTAAAAATTTATAAATTCGGAAATTTCAGTTCTTCAAAGTTATTAATTCTAAATTTTTGTTTCAAATCAGTGAAATTTTTAATACGATTAAAAGATTTAAATTAAAATTACTGATTTCGATCAAACACCTAATTAAAAATTTACTAGAAACAGTACTACTAATATGAAAAATAATGGCATTATAAATATTCTCTGTTGACTTCATTGACCTCGTTACACGTAACAAAGTCTCCTTTTTCCTTCTCTTAGAAGCTCCAAAATTTTGCCATGATTTTGTTGACTTTAATTTCCTTCATTTATATTCTGAAAAACTTTAGAATATGGGAGGTACACAAATTATAAATGGATTATATGAGTAAATAAACAACTCCCTCTTGCAATTATATACTTTCAATGGCTCGATTACTATGATATTGGACCGACGAAAACGGCTCAAAGAAAAGAATTAAAGTTCTCGAAAAAATCATGAATGTTATCATACAATATTTGAGGAATTCATATTGAGTAAAAGAGAAAAATGAAGAATTTATAAGACTTATCGTGAGTTCACATGATATACTCATTTCTTAGCTCGAGAGAGATATAAATTCGTGAAATTTGTTGACCCAAGCCATCGAATAGTATGTACCATGAAACTTCAACTATGACAAAATAATAATAATAATAATAATAACTAAAAAATAAAATAAAATTGGTGGTTAAGTATAGGCCAAATATTCCAAACCCAAGAGGGTACTAACTAGGAAATTGCAATCAAAGTAAAGCAACCAAAACCAATGAAAAGAAACAAAATGATATGAACAAGTAGTAGTCCCTGATCAATTTATGTGATATTATTTGACTGGTCATAAAATATATTTACTTTTTTTCTTTTTAGAACTTATTAATCCAGTTATAAAAGATTATGGTAACTAAAATAAAAACAAAAAGTTTAACTTTATTTAGAATCATTTATTTTTTTTAAAAATGTTATAGAAAATAAGAAAAAATATGAATTGAGTCTAGGATATATAGGAAGCTTATCTGCCAGCGAAAGAAACAAATACGAAATCCAACAAACCCCAAGTGGCTAATTGATTTTGACTGGTTAACCGACGATTTCGTATGCTATGTCGGCAACACGGTCGTTTTTAGTCAGAGATCTCGAATTTGAATTTTACGAATTCTAAGTTTTTAAAAAATATTTCTCATCTACTCTAGGCACACATATAAGTTAGTCGAGTTATCAAATTTCAAGTATATATCGAATAATTAAATCAATCGAAATTAAATTAGACGAGCACTAAAACGAACTCGGAATAAAAAAAAATGTAGAGTACATGTTGTCCTCAGGTCACGCATTTAATTCCTTGGTCCCAACTTTAATTAGTAGGACAATTCTCTATAGGATATTCTATCCATCGTGTCTTTGATTAATTTATTTATCCTTGTGATGATTCTAATTTCTATGTTGAAAATATACAATTGGCTTTTCAGTATTTTTGTCCTCTTTTTACTACTAGTAGTATTTATAAAACATCAAAATTTTATTTCGAATAATCAAAGGTAGATTCAGAATTCAACTAAATCAACACTAATAAAGTTACATTCAACCATAATTTCGATACTAAATAAATATTAATGTTATAAAAAAAAGAGAGAAGATAGAACATAAATAATATCAACATCAAAAACACAATCATCTCATTTTCAAAACCTAAAACATCTTTCAATTGTATTTATATGAAATTGATAGTAATATTTTAAAAGTCAGAAATAGTATGATAATCAATATCTCTATACATGAAGATGTAGACTAGGTGGATTCAATGGATTGATTACCTAGATATAGTGATATTTGATATCTCTATATACGTAGAGTAGGTAGATCAAATAGTCTAATTAATTGCGTACATTTATAGAACTTAAGTTATAAATATCGTCAGTATATATTATCACATTTGTAGTAACTAATATATCATAGCTGTTGGATGAGGATTACAGTACAAGCACAAATTAAGAAATAATCATGAATTGCTTTAACATATGTTAAATTGCAAAATATCTGTCCTATTTACATTAGGGGTTAATGGAAGTCAATAGCAATATTGAGAAAGTTCTTATAAAACTTTAGTCTTTCACAGCACTAATTGACTAAGTCAAAAAATTATGTGAAATCTTATAGTTTACTACTATTTGTACTCATAGTTTTGGCTCAAAAGTCAATGAAATCGGAATATAAAAAACTATAGAATTACACACACACAAAAACAAACTAAGTAATTTTCTTTTATTTGCCTAAACTTTAGTAGGAGTTACGGAGTAATATCAATTTATTGATCGAACTTTTATAGGTAGATGCCGTTTGATAGTATTGACATTAATATCTAACATGAGATAGAATAAAAACATTTTTCACCTCTCAAGAGTCGTCAAACGAAAAATATCAGTAAAGCTAGCTAGCAAAACACAATTGAGTAAATAGTTGTATGTACAACCTCAAATATCACGCTCCATCACTCACAGAAAAGAGTTGTGTCGACAGAATGTATTATGTACCAGTTAAAATAATAAAAGTGCGTGTAAGTTGATTCGAACCGCGATTATAAAAAACCATTTTATTATCCAAATTTCCTATGGTGGGGAATATAGATCATAAGTTGTTGACCAATAGGATCATTAGTGTGGCATACAGGATGGCTTCATAGGTCCCAATAAAATTGAATAGTTGACCAATGGAATTGCAAGTGTATACTCTATGGTCAACAAATGCAACTTTCATATTATTAAAATTTAATAAAACTATACTATAGGGCATGAAGAAATTTCAACACAACTTGCATGCATTGGGCCTAACTCTTAATTTTGACGTTGGACTTAGTAAACACATATACCTTTTTAAAAAAAATTGGTTTGTATTCAATATTTGTATCGAGGTCTGATTAAATTTGTATTTGTGTATTACATGATTTATTTTTGAGAGCGGCGTTCCCAATAAAAAATTTCTATTCTAAATGACTCAAATACAAGATTTAATATGAGATTTCTGATTATGAATAGAAGAATTTTAATTATCCGACTTAAACACATGTACCTATTTTGTTTGTTTTCACTTGTTCTTTGTGCCAGCCTGGTTTCATTTCTCTGTGTGTTTTTATTTGGATTTGACTTCAATTATTTCTTTCATTTTTAAATTTTATAAAAATATGTCAAGTGTCAACATATCTGATTTCTCACAGCTGGAGAGAATCTTTATAAATTAATCTAAAATTTTGAACCATTACAATCTTAAGTTAGTGATAAATTCTTGATTATGGTTATTGTGATATTTTTAATTAATTAATATGTACATTTTTTTATCTTTTTCTTGGGAATATTTATAACTTTACCTTCACTATTTACCCATTTCACCATTTAATTATACATGTATTATTTAAACATGTATTATTATCTGATGATAATATAGTTCTTAAAAAATCTAAATATAGCAAGGATCAAAATTAGAATATATCAATATATAACTGAGAGATAAAAAGTGACATTACATTGTCTGAATAAAATTAGACTCTTATTTATTACCATAATAAGATTATTTTAGCCCATTTAATTTCTGTTTTTGGTAGCTTTTATTACTAATTATTCAATTATTAGAAGGGTTCTTGAAGTTCTAGAAAGTGTGAATAGAATAAAGCTAGAAATATCCTTTTTAACTCCCATTTGTCTGCCCAAAAAAAGGATATCAAATTCTAATTTGTGTGTCAAGTGAAAATGACAATAGTTTAAAGAAAATATAAAGGAAAAAAGCAGGTTCTTATTTTGACACATTCATTGAAATTTCATTTTTTTCCCTTCTCTTTTTGATTTCTCTCTCGGTGTCTGTTATTAGTATTGAGGCTCGTTCGATTAAAATTGAATTTGTACATTGTATGATTCATTTTTACATACAACACTTTCAATAAGATATTTTCGTTTTCACTCTTAGGAACTCAAATCCAAAATTTATGATTAAGAATAAAGAGATCGATCTCATGAACTATTCCATCATAATTCATATTGATTCATCCATTAAAACTTTTTATTTTAATCCATGGAAACTTTCACAACCTTCTTTCTGTATCAAACAGTGGAAACACTAACTTAAAATAAAACTTGTTGTTGGGGCTGCCTAACTAATTAATCTAATGATAAATTTGAATATTTCTCCCTCCGTTCTAATTTATATGTTATGTTTTTTCTTAGTCTATTTCAAAAAGAAAGTATAGTTACTTTTCATATCTTGTAAAAAAAAAATTAAAAAAAATTTATTTAATCCATAATGACATTCTCTTATAGGAATATAGTGCATGGAAAATAATTTTCACTCAGGAAAATCAAAATGTTAAGAAGCAAATACACACAAAAAAAAAAAAGAGAAAGAGAATTCAATATTTATTATTTATAGATAAAAATAGTTTTGGTCCAATATATACAATGCAATTATTTTAAGAAGGGGATTGATTATGTTCCTTGCTCTCCTTAACTCCGCCCTGTTATTTAAGAACACAAAATTTAAAAGTTATATTAATACATTATACATATATATCTTTAAAGTTCAGTAGACAGAACAATCAATATAAGGCCTAGAACAAGATAGGATAAAATGTGATTTCCTTCGTAATTAGGGACGGTTTTATTTATGATCATAAAATTACTTTTTTTTCTTTACGTATATTTTTATAATTTGAGGTTAATCCGAACTAAGAAGCATAAAATAAAACGGCAAAAACCACAAAAGCTAAAAGAGAAGAAAATCAAGTTTGAGTCAAAGATCAACGCATACCACTAATATTTTGTCACATTATTTTAGTGTTTTTTGTGTTCATCACAAATATTTTTTGTTTTTTTGAATATAAATAGGGAATTATTTTTATGTTCGTTGCGTGTGAACGTGTTTCAAGAAAACAAGTTGAAAGAGAGAGGGAGAAATAAAAACAGAAGATAAAAGGGAATAATGTGCTGTTAGTGACGAGGCAGCTTCACATGAAAAAAAATTATTTATTGTTTTAGATAATGACATCTAAATTATATTAAAATTTGTGCCAATTGTTTTAATAACAACATATCAAAGGGGTTTTCTAGATAAGAGTAATATTCTTTCAAAATTCCTACAAATTTGTACTTTTTTCATAGAACAAAAAGAGTAAAGAATGACTAAATAAATTATCAATAGCATATTAGCGTAATTTCATAAATGAAATTTGAGAAAAATAGTGTATACGCGGTCTCTTAATTTTATTTTATAAAAATAAATAGATCAATTTGAATAGATTTTCGATTTAAATAATTAGATATTCAAATGACTAAATTCTTTTTATGTGACATCAAGATCAACTCCCAACTTATTTTCAATTTAATAATTTTTTTTTGAAGTGTGACATATGCATCAAGATCAATTATACCTTTTTTTAATCCTTCGTCATCTCATACTAGTCATACACATAAAAGCAAAGATAAAAATTCTATCTTAACATAAAATATGGTTTCTTTTGTTAAAATTCCGATAACTGATCACCTAAATATAATAAACCCAAATAATTAGACAAATAAAAATAAAATAAAATAACAATGATATATATTTAGTGTAATCTCACAAGTGGAGTCTGAATGTGATGCATGCATAACCTTATTCCCCATCTTGATAACGAAGGTAGAAATTAAAATTGTTTTTGATAAATGACCATCGATACTCAAGTAAAATATATCAAAAATAAATAAATATATATATAAACGCAAATACATACATATAAAGCAAATAATTTAATATAAAGCAAATACAGTAATAAAGAAATTATACCAGGTACAATAGAAAAAAAAATACAAATCAAAGATTCCAATTTCGTCATCAAAGTGTAACACTTTTTATAATTATTTTAATAAATCCCATGACACAGATAAAAGATGTATAACAAAGTCGGTAGCTTGATCAAGATTTGGCTTTTTCCATATATTTTTTTAATATATCTTAAGTCATCTCCAACTGAAAAAGAAGAAAAAAACCTATAGGCAGTTAAAAAGTGATTAATAATCAAAATTGTTTAATCAATTTGGATAAATACAATGACTAAACAAGCCAATGAAAAGAAGATATTGTTGAACCAAAGAAAAAAAGAACATGGATTTGGATAACTAATTAATTATAATAATATTGTACATTAGCTGGTTAACACTTGCGTAGAGTTGAGAAGAAGGGAAAGGGAGATTAATGAAAATCAAAAGAGATAATTATGATAGATTTTTTTTTTCTTTATCATCCGTTGTCGGGTACCTCCATTAAATCACGATTAATTTAGATCGCGCATTATAACGGACCATTTCTATATCCTCCAACATGATTTTTTTCGTTTTCAATATTCGAATTTAAAAACTCTGATTAAAAATAGAAGGATCTCAATCATTCTACCACAATATGCTGATATAATTATGATGATTTATAAGTAATTAAAGAATGTGTTTTTTTTTTACTATTGATGATAATGATGGCTTTAATAATTAAACAAGAAAGTATGAGTAGAGGTGCACCAAACTATTATAACCTCACGTGTTATCTTGTTATTTAAAAATAATTAGAAATTATACGCATTATTACGCATTTACTAATATTGTTTTTAATATAAGATCTTAGATAAGGATTAAGTGATTATAGAGATCAATTATCATCATGTTTAATTTAGTGAGATAATTAACGTGCTTAAAACCAACTAACTTAACTTCTAGTGGGATAAAAATTGTGACGTGTAGATTAAATGGTGATGTAATTTTAATTTATCATCAAATAATTAGACCCTACCACTAACTTTTATTTTATGTAAAGATGATCCCATTTTGTAGAAAGTTGATTTTCATAAGATAGCAACAATACATGCTTTAGTAGTGTTGTCCCAATGATCATTATGTATATTGTGTATGTGAAAGAGGGGGGTGGGGTGGGGTGGAGGGTCTAGGTCCTTTAGGAAGGATAGGTATATGCATATCTTACGTTCACCTGATTGATGAATAGGACTATTTTTTATAGATATCTTGAACTCGAGAAAAACAGTTCAAAGTAATTCAAAAAAGGAAATAACGAAAATAAAGAAGTTACAACAAAGAATGCTCAACATAACTACAACAACAAAAAATGCAATAATTGAAGTCTAAGTAGCAATAAATAATAACAGAAATCGAGGAAATAATAAGAAACTATACAGTAATGTTGCAATTACTAGTATGGACAAATAAGTGAGACCACACTCTACTATCTACTAATCTACTAGCCTAATCCACGCCCTTCATAAACTACTATCCAACTTATAGAGACGTATCCAAGATTTCGATATGATAGGTGCACCATTATAAATAGGTTGATCTAAGAAATAAATTTGATCAGTCCGACATTTAGGTTCTTATTATTGAAACCGTTAAACTTTTAATATAGGTCCAAAATTAAAGTGTTATACCAATAACCACTTAGAGAGGTGTTATCTAATTTTTGAAAGAAAAATAAAACAAGATAAATATAACATTCAAATTTCTAAACTCACGTAGAGAGGTGCAGCCCGTCATCATCACATATTCACACATCTACATTTCAATATTGTTTTAAAAATATAACACTACTATATATGATCTTGAGAGGAAAGCATGAATTCACGTGAACTCGGTGATCCCCTTGGATACACCCCTATCCAACTATCCAAAGTTATATTTTCAATAACTTAAAATTGATCGTATATATCCTATCTTATCACCTTTTTCCGATACTTCTTTCAATAGTACATATAAATCAAGTCAAAATTCACGTCGGCACCCACACTCTTCGAGTTACATGGGGTATAAAAGTTAGGCAGCAGACAAATATATATGTATGTGGTAATTATGAAGAAGCTTATAATAAGGTAAATATGCAAAATTATTGTTGAAGAAATTTGAAATAATAAAATTTACAAATCAAAGCTAATTTAAGAATTATTTAGACTTAATCAATGTCTCATCAAAGAAGCTATTGAATGATCTCATCTTCTAACAATATTATAATTTTTATTTTAGTTGTTTTGGTTTTTCCTTTAATGGAGAAATTAAGCTAATAGTACAAGTCTAGCAGCAAGAGAAAAACACTATAAATTATTTAGAGATTAATTATCACATAATTGTTATCTCACATCCCTCGATATGGAAATAAAGCAACATGAAAACTAATCTTCAGATAAGTTATTTCACAGTTTTATCCTAATCAAATATGAGACAAACTCATTTTAAAATTAATCTCAAAATTAGTTATCATTTATCCCTCGTACCAGGCGAGAAGTACTAATAATGTACTATTACTAATGCTTGTTCAATAATAATGCTCTCATGTGACAAAACCAACATATCTATTCATGTGTTCCCACTTGTAAGGAATGACAATTTCGTAATTAAAATATACATATTTTATTTTAAAATAAAAGAAAAAAATAGTACAACTTGTCCGTATGACAAGGTCACAACTCATACTATAAACGTACATATACGGTATTTCAAAATCACTCACATGCAATTAATTAATTAATTAATCATTTTTATATTTCATAAATAAATCAACTCAATGTACATTGAAAATCCAAAAATTTGACTATTGACAAATTAGAAAAAATAATTTAAAATAGCGTTATTTTTCACATGAATAATTGACTAGGTTATTGTTCGAGCTATAACATGCTAATAGTGAGAATAGTGTTCATATAATTAGATTATTTGTAAAATTATTATAAATGATTTTTTTATAATTAATATATATTATATTGACAACCTAATAAATATAGTACATATTATTACGATTGCATAAAAAAATGTTGACAATGTATTAAATAAAGGCAAGTTAGAATTTTTACTTTGTAGATTTTGAATTATAATTTTGTCTACTTATGAGGTTCTCAATAAATTATTATGCATATTAATTAAATTCTATTCAATTACAAATACAAGGTTTGATTCAAAGTTACGTTGTAATTAACCCATAACCCGAATGGCGGCGACTTCGTACTAGTATATAGGTTAAATTCATTAATAAAATGTAAAAGGTCGCTTGATTAGCTGAATAAGCGATACCAATTTTGAAATAAAATACTTGATTATTTTATTATGTATTTGATTATAAATATCAATCAATTAATCAATCTTGATATGAAGAATGTAGTTTAACTAATTCGATAAAATATTCTTATCTATCTCATTTTGATAATCAGACAACCACCAATAGTCTAAATAAAGTTAGGTACAAATTTAGGATAAACAAAGGGAATCTAGAAATGGGGCCAACATAGAAAGGCCTAAAACCCACCATTTTAACGCGTTTAGTTTTAGATTAGATTAATGGGCCCATTTGTAGGCCCATATAGTGACACGAAGGACTCTTTTCCGTACATAATAAACTATTTTTAAATAATAAAATAATAATAATCTCCACCAATCTTATTCTTCTATTTTTCAAACACATTAACCAACAAGAATTGACAATTTTAGCCATAAGATTATTAGCAGCCCATGGGAAAAACTTTTATTATTATTTTAAATGTGACCTCATCATAACTACTAAATAATAATAATAATAATACCATATTGATTAATAAAATCATTTTTTCAAAAAATTACTAAAACTAGAGACTTGAGTCCTTTTCCTTTGTTTCTTATATATTCTTTATTTGTTCATTTTTCCTTTTAACATATTTGCAATGATCAAATGTTAGCTAAATTGTAAAAAAATCCGAGTTTAATATATCGAGTATCACTGTAAAATTTAAGATTCGATGATCTGCATCTATTTCACTTGTAAATTTCATTGATTCTTTCATACATAGGAATTCATAGATCCTCACTAGATGAATCGGTAAAGTGGCATATCACTACTAAAAAATAGTCCATTTTCGACATACGTTTTGTTGTAAAATATTTCAGATCAATTTTTATTTGAAATCTCTAACAGATTTTTGTCGAATATGATTTCTGAGAGTGGATTCAATTGAACCAATATTAGGAATTCACATGTATATAGAAGAGTAGTAATATTCCAAATAGCTTGTTATAATCCCATTGCATGTCTAAAAGAAATTATATTATATATTACAAGTAGATCAAAAGATAAAAAGGTGAAAAAACAAAAGAGAAAAAAGAACAAGAGAAACAAGGTCCCCCTATTTTTGCAAAACAAGGGGAAAACTCCCACTTGAGGATGAGGTTAAGGAGATGGACAAGGAAGTTGTCAATGTTGGATAGAATTTTTTTTGAAATGATTGAGATTTTTTTTAATTTATTTAAAAAAAATTATTTTTGAGATTATAGATACTAAGATGGTTGAAATCGAACCTAGCAAATAAAGACAAATTGAAGATGGGAAGGACCAATCAATTCATGCCAGGTAAGAAATTATGGGAAATTTTTTGGGGTTGGATGGATTTTTGTCTTCAAGTCCATCAATCCCCCTCTTCCTATTTTTACAATTGGCCCATGACACCCCATCCCATTGGAAGTACAAACTTATAAAAATAGATTATTTTTTTTAGAAAAAAAAAATAGAAGTAACAATTAATAATGATAACGATAATAATAGTGCTATTGTGTTAAAAAAAAAGAAAAAAGAGAAGGGGCGAGTAAAACAATTTCAGATACTTAATTTTATATATTTAAATTAATTGGATCGATGAATTTCAAATACTGAATACTTAAAAAAGAACAAAATTATTTTTTCATCAATTTCCTTTTATATCTTATTTGATATTGATACATCAATGAAAATCTATTACTACTCCTACTACTTTTTGTAGCTTTTAATAGACCAATATTGCAATCTAGATAAACATGAAAAAAATAGGGAAAAAAGAAGGATGCTCAATGCCATGCTTATAATGGTCCTGAGTAGCAGCAAATTTCAGGGGGGATGAACTTACCAAATAACACAAGGTCCACACTCATGTGAACCCCATCAACTTGTTCATTTATCTATTACCCCACCTCACATACACAACCCACAACCTATACATACATTACACACACAATTTCATATCACCCCCACCCCTACCCCTACCCCACCCCCCAACATATTCATACATATTATACTATATACTGACAATATAAATAATTTTATGATACAGTATATAACTGATATATGACAAATCAAATAACGTCGACCACCTGATAAATGACCTAAGTATATATATTGATAGTGTAAATATCTTTATAATATAGTACTATATCGATAAGTGACCTGATTATATGAATATCTATGTTATTAGTGTATATAAGATTTAAATCCTATGAAATTTAAAATAGGGAAAAGGCTCAAATATGTCATCGAACTTTTAGAAAAGGCTCATTTATGCCATCCGTTAAAAGTTTGGCTCATCTATGCCATTACCGTTTAAGAAAAGGCTCATTCATGCCATTATTTTTTAATGATGGTTTTGCAAAACCATTTTTTACACGTGGCCAATTATAATTCGGCCACATCATTATTTTTTTATAATAAAAAATTAAAATTTTGAACAAACATTTTAACGGTGGTTTTGCAAAATCATTTTTTACACGTGACCAATTATAATTCGGTCACGTCATTATTATTTTTATAATAAAAAATTAAAATTCAGAAATTTGATTTTTTATTATAAAAATAATAATGACGTGGGCCGAATTATAATTGACCACGTGTAAAAAATGGTTTTGCAAAATCACCGTTAAAAAATAATGGCATGAATGAGCCTTTTCTTAAACGGTAATGGCATAGATGAGCCAAACTTTTAACGAATGACATAAATGAGCCTTTTCTGAAAGTTCGATGACATATTTGAGCCTTTTCCCTTTAAAATAAACTCAACCCCCACTCCACCCTACCTAGCATGCCTCATATTTGGAAATCTAGTATACTAAAAGCCCTCCCCCACTTCACCACCAATGAATCTTCCTAGTTACTTACCATCTTCTTTCTCTCATTGTGTGTTGACCCATAATACCCACATCTATCTATCTTCAAAGTAGTATGTAGTAGTATTTTATATTATTATTTTAATAACATAGAAAAAATAATCTTTATTTTATTAATTGCACACAAAAAATGGGGTGGACTTTCCTATATATATATTCAACTCTTTTCCATATCAACAACCCAATTCATACTCTCTCTTAACACAACCAATTCTTGAACCTTTTTTTTTCTTCCTAATTTTCCTTTTCTCATCAAACAAATCAACACACACACACAACAAAAAAAGTTTAAAAAAATGGAAGGAAGTATTAGTAGCATAGATCAAGAGAGTACTACTAGTGACTCTCTCTCTATTGCTCCGGCAGCATCGTCGTCAACGATGATAAAATCGTTGACGATGATAAAACCGCTGCCGGAGAGCGGCCTTTGCCGGATGGGGAGTGGTACAAGTGTGATAATTGATGCTGAAAATGGTGTTGAAGCTGAATCAAGAAAACTCCCATCTTCAAGGTACAAAGGTGTGGTCCCACAACCAAATGGTCGTTGGGGCGCACAAATCTATGAAAAGCATCAAAGGGTTTGGTTAGGCACATTCAACGAGGAAAATGAAGCCGCTAGGGCTTACGATGTCGCGGCCCAGAGATTCAGGGGCCGCGACGCTGTAACAAATTTCAAACCCTTGCTTGAGAATCAAGAAAGCGATGATATAGAAATCGCTTTCTTGAATTCGCATTCCAAGGCGGAGATTGTTGACATGCTACGTAAACATACGTACCTCGATGAGCTAGAACAAAGTAAGAGATTATTTGGATTTACTAAAGATGGTATGATAAAAAGAAAAGATGGACAAATAATTAGTTCGTTTTTTGGTAGTACAAATGATAAAGTCAATTGCAAAGCGCGTGAACAGCTATTTGAAAAAGCTGTTACGCCAAGTGACGTTGGAAAGCTTAATAGGCTTGTGATACCAAAACAACATGCTGAAAAACATTTTCCGTTACAAAATGGAAATAATTCGAAAGGGGTTTTGTTGAATTTCGAAGATTTGAATGGTAAAGTTTGGAGATTTAGGTACTCGTATTGGAATAGTAGTCAAAGTTATGTTTTAACAAAAGGATGGAGTCGTTTCGTTAAGGAAAAAAACTTGAAGGCTGGTGATATTGTGAGTTTTCAACGATCTACGAGTGGAGATAAGCAATTGTATATTGATTTTAAGGCTAAAAATGTGGGGAACACAAGTGTAGTTGTTACGAATCAAGTTCAGGTTCAGGTTCAAGTTCCACAGGTACAAATAGTGAGATTATTCGGAGTTAATATATGCAAGGTACCCACAAATGTAAGTAATGTTGTTGTTATTGATAACAATAATAATAACAATAACAATAATAATATGACTAGTTGGAGTGGGGGTAAAAGGAGGATGGAGATGGAATTGTTGACATTTGAGTCATGTAGAAAGAAACAAAGGGTTATTATTGATGCTTTGTAACATGATGTAGTAGTAGTAACTTTTCACTTTTTTTGTTTTTGTAATCTTTTTTTGTTTTGTACTTTTCAAGTTTTTTTTTCCAATTGTATATTAGTATTAGGGAAGAAGAAATGGCTCAAAAGTGAGCTATCATAGGTGATATGAAAAACAAAGATGGAAATGAAATGAAAACAAGAAATGTGAATCTCTTCTTTTCAAAATTGAGCTCTCTTGTTTATTTCTTATTGTTTTTTCCCAGTTCCCAATTAGTTTACTTATGTGCATTAAAAATGCGGAGCAACAGATCTACGATTTGATGTTTATGAGTTCATACAACAATCTCAAGCATCTAATATATAATAACAATTGAGTTTACGGTCAAATATTAATAGATTACACATTGAATCCGCCCTTAACTGTTAGTTTATAGGATTTTTATACCGTCAAGTTTAGTTCATTTACAATGATATATATAGTAGATCTTTGTATTAAGTCTAAAATATACTGATAATCTGAAAAATAAAAAAGTAACATGTTATAACCGATTAAATTAACTTGGTGGTATAAAAAAATTAGTATATAACTCTAATCCTACTAACATTATAAACTTTATTTTAATTTTTAAAGAAGATCATTACCATTTTCTAGGTAAATATTTCTTCGCTATATATATCAGTTTAAATAAGTTAAATTTGGTGGTAAATTTCATGTTTTTTTACAGAATATTGTTGTTTTCAAAAATATCTCTATGTTGCATATACATGAACCTGATCTTCTCTCTAGCTTTCTCTCTCTTACACACACAGAAACACATGTTGATTAATAAACTTATACTATAAGAATCTTATTTTTATAATATATATTTGAGCTGCCTAGTGGGCTATTTGTGTGTATTGACAAAAAGGGGTATTTGAGCAGTTTTAATATTACATGTTCATACACAACTTTCAACCAACTATAACTATATCTATTCTATCTATATATACATACATATGTATATAGCAATTTTTTAAATAAAAAAGATACAAATTCTGTAAGTTACAACTCACCTGCTATAATATGATATATTATCATGTTTTAGATTTAGGAATCTATTTGAGGTAATAATTTTCTCCTATGGTGGGCTACAAAATATCAACATAAATAGAAAGAGAATTAAAGTGGAATTGTAGCTTCTAGATATGGGGATGAGATATTATCACACGACCCGGCCCATTATCAATTTATCATAAGAGTTCTTTAAGCTATCAATAGAGATAAGGTAAATTTTATTTGAATCCACTTTTTGAGAACCTTTTTGCAACAATTGATCTATCAACTCTACTTTTTTTTCTATTACTTTTTTTTCTTTCAATTATTGGCCTTTTTTGTTGGTTATTGTTGTTATTTTTTCTTCTATTAGTGCATTAAAAAGTTGAAATGGTCCAGCCTATGTGTTAATTGGTGTTGGATTTTTCAACTTGATGAGAAATAATTAAGATGTTTATTAAGGGAATTTTAATGTAGATTAAGTTCCTCATTTAAATAGGTTTATACATATAATCTCTACAATATTAATTAATTATCTGATTTCACCATGTGGTTGAAGGTCGACCAAAAATATTATAAGGTGGTAAGACGTAGCACAAATTATTTCCGATCTCAAATATTAGTCATTTTGACAAACTGAATTTATCTTAAAAATATTTGACTTTAAAAATAAAATAAAACTTGTTTCAATTAATAGAGTATTTTGATTAAGTAAAGACGTTTAAGCAGAGAAAAAGGGTAATTTTAAATTTATACTGTTATATTACTTCATATTTGATGGTAATGTAATTCTAAAAATATTCAAAATATAATATATTCTAAAATTAAGAATATACACTTAAATATACACAATTTATACATTTGTTAATTACTTACTACTTAGTAAACTAAATCATACAAATACATTGAACCGTACATCGTAATTATTTATCCCTTATATATTTTAGGTTCGTTTTTTCATCCGTACATTATTTATTTTTTCCATCCGTACAATTTTTTAATTAATAGAACGTTAATTATGTCATATTTCATGCTCGTGAGTCTTGACCATATGGTATATATATATATTCTTCAACAACTTGCACAATATTAAAATAACTTATATTAATTTAGTTAAATTAGTTATATTAATTATCAAGATTAATTAGAATAATTAGTATGCATGATTAATCATGTATATGGTTTCTCCCAAAAAAAAAAAAAAAAGTCCAGATTCATGTACTGAATCTATGAAGAACTAAAGTAAAATGTGGACAAATATTTCGTAGTGGGTGAAATCTGTTAAAATCTGTTTTATTGTCTCAAAAGCTCTTTAATTTCTAATATATTTGTCAACTATTTTCCAGACAATAATATTTTCTTCAATAAATCAACAATCTATAAATTAATCTGGTTCATCGTCTTTGTTTCTTATCATTAAAGTTTTCTTTAAGAAAATGTTTAGTTAATTCATATGATTGTCAATTATACGTATAATCAAATCTAATATCATCATTTATTCAGACTTTATTCCAACCAGTAGCAAGACATTTTACAATCGACCCTCGTATTACAAAAAAAATAGCAATAGATAACTTCAGGAGCGGAGCCAAGTGCGAGCAAGGGGTTCATAAAAAAAAATTGATAAAAAATTATATTGTATATTTAAAGTTAAAATTGTTTTTTAAGTATATATTTTTCATATTCTCTCTACCTCCATAAGATTGGAGTAACATCTGTGTACGCTCTATCTTTCCGAGGTCTCACATGTGAAATTACAATACTGAATATGTTATTGATAGATTAATGATGAATTTGATAGTTAATTCTTATTCCATATTTCATCCCTTTAAATATTGTCAAAGCATGCATATAATAGAGACTCCAAAAAGATACATGACTAGAATCAAATCTCTTTCTATAACTAGAAAAGCTAACAAATACAACTGGATACTTTAGTTTATTTTAATATTTGGTTTTATTGAAGATGAAAGATTCTGAATTAGTTTGAAAAACTGAAAATGTCAAAAGATTATATCATCACATGTGTTTTTTGTCTAAATAAGATTCTTGAAATGGCATCTTAATTAGAGGAAGTCAATTTATGTTATAAAGTCATGTATTTGCTTGGAAACTTCATATAGTTTTTTTTTTTTGGAAAATAACATGTTCACTCACGATCCTCTTATTACATTTATAATATTAATAAATGCATGAATTTTTTACTATTTTTTTGTTTCTCAAGATGTCGAGTTAGTAAGCTACTAAAAAGAGGATATACCATTCGTTTCTTGAGGACGAGGGTAGAGCAGACAAATCCAAGATTTAAAGTTGATAAATTTAAAATAAGTATGATTAATGTAAAATTTACAAAAAGTATATTTTAGCTATTATAATTTTCTTGGAGTTTCACTTATAAAATTTGAAACAATACGATAATAATTATTTTTAAATTATAGGATTAAGAGGTGGCTAGTCCGTATCATTACTTTGTATGATTGGGATTTAGGGGGTGATACATTTCTTACATCCACGATCTTGGAAATTGATAGTCTTAAACTTTTGACCACACTTACGTCTCATCCCATGGACAAATTAACTTTCAAGGTCAAAAGTCACGTTTTGTGCATGGGACAAAACACAAAACTTGTTTAACATTAAATTTTTCTCATGAACAAGCAAGGCTAAAAGTTGAAGACCATCCACATCCAAGATCATTCTTGTAAATCAACCTCAAAATCAGTATATGAAAGTTTAACCTGCCTAACCAACTTTCAGTTTAGTAAAAGCTGGACGGATTAGACTATAATGCATTTCTTTTGGGTATTAAAGATAATATGTTATAACTTAATATGCATCAATACAAGTAAGTGACAGTGCTTCTGCTAGTACTGTCTAGACTATTATGCGTTGCTTAGCTTATCGATCCAACTCATTTTAACCTAACTAACTTTTCTATAATATTACACAATAATTCATTATTGATTCAATTCATTTTCACTCGTTCAAATTCAGCTCAAACCATCCATTTAGTTCCTACAACTCTAAACATGATCTCACTAATTTTATTTTTTGGCAAGATTTTTTTTTGTTTTTTGAGAAGAGATCTCTAGTAGATGTATGTACATGAAAATTCAAGAAACAACCTTATATGAGACAAGGAATGCACCATGTTTAACAAACAACTAGGTATGTTGTACGGCATGTCTGTCCATTCCATGTTTTTATTATTTTCCTAACTTTATATTATTTTCTTTTTTGTTGGTACATTAACTTTAGAAAGATAAGGGAAGATGGATAATATGTCAGTAGCATATACTTCTAGCATCTTCAAGAATTTAATTTTTTTTATTTTTTTCTTATTCTATATCTACGGTAATTTGAATTTACGTCAAAAAGTCCTACATTGAATGACAAAATAATTTAATGGAGACCTATAATAAAAAAAGAAGGAGTATATATCATTCACAATCTTATAGTTGTTTGAATGGTTATTAAGACCACTAAAAAAATTAACACATACTAGCCACGTTTCGATTTCTGTCTTTAAAATAATTATTATTACAATATTTTAAATTTCACGGATGAAAATTCATGATAATATCTCAAATTTAAATTTCATGATAATAACAAATTTTCAATTATACGGGCTGGAAAAACATGATAATATTAGGTTGGGCCCAAAGATGACCCATTGAACTGTTTGTGATAGTGAAAGGTTCAATGAAACAAACCTACTCCCAATACTATGATGTTGATTACTCATTAGTTGTATTATTATGGGCAAATTACAGAAATCACATACTTTTAAGGCAAAATTATAATTTATCCCTTAAAAGTTTATAATTACAGAAATCCCTCAAACGGATACAATAATATAAGCGCTGATACATTAATCTGATGCGCGAGATACAATAATATAAGCGCTGATACATTAATCTGATGTGCGAGATACAATAATATAAGCGTTGAAACATTAATCTGATGCACGAGATACAATAAAATAAGCGCTGATACATTAATCTGATGCGCAAGATACAATAATATAAGTGCTGATACACTAATCTGATACGCGAAAATGAGAGATTTTGGAAATTTGTAAAACTTATAGGGGATAATGGTAATAAGTAAACAAAAAGGTGGGATTTCTGAAAATTTTCCTATTATTATTATAGTTGGGCCAAGGGTACAATACGTATAGTATACACTGATTATATTATATATTACTAGATATCGATGACGATTAATAATAATTACGACTAGGTGGGTGATCTTATTTTGCAACTTTCACATATAACAAACACAAAATTCATATTTGTATGTTATAGCAAAGTTTGCATAATTGCGCTCCATAGCAAACATAAATATGTATATTTCGCTATACATATACAAAAGAAAACAGTTGTATAATCTGCTTTGGTATACATATACAAAAGATCAATTGTATAATCTGTGTTTGTATAAAGCGAGAAAGACAAAAGAAAACTGGACAGGGGAAGATC
>JAJOOO010000938.1:0-36450 GCA_029582685.1 Solanum piurae
CACATAATCATCTTAATCACCTTGGGATCTGAATCAAAGGTCACCCTAAACAAAAATAATATTTTGAGCTAATGAATCTTACATAATTCTCATCCTTACCCATTTACCAAAAATATTGACCGAAGTGAACCCTTTGCCAAACTTTCCTCATATCTTACCTAATGGCTCGAACTCATGTCGAAGGCCTCGAAACCCGAACAATCAATGCTACTAACCCAAAATGAAAATTGCGGAGCTGATTGAATCTTATATGACAACAGATTCTCCTTATGTCGACCAAAGTTAACTCTTTCAACATAAGAGCTCCAGAAATGGGGAAACTCACCCAAAACTCTCTTGACCATCTTGAAAAGCATGTCACACATCCCAAGCCATCACAAAAACTGGACAGAAGCTAAGAAAAAGGGCAAAATAGAAAATACATATGAAAGCATGCAATTGACTGTGAGAATCATTACATTTTTTTCCTATTGATTGATCTAATTAATATTTTTGCATATGATAATTGTTTACAGATGCAAAAGTAGAATTCTTAAAAAGGATATAGTATGATATATATATATCCTATGTTGGTGTGTGTTACGAATATGGTTAATGGCCCACTCACACTTAGGCGCAGCAACAGGCTAAAAGCTGCACCTAAATATTTGGAGGAATACTCCACTACAGGAACCAACAAGGGGACAAATGTGTCAGACATGTCAAAAGCCACAGATCACCACATAGGGTTCTTCTCCAAGCAACAAAGCCTATAAATAGAAGAGACATACAAGGCTACTGCTCATGCATATTCTGAAAGTTTATTTCTTTTCTTAGTTTTCCTTTTAGTTGCTTTTGGTAATTGAATGGCTGTAGTTCTTTTTACTTTTCTCAGCAAGTTTTGATTCCCTAAAAGCTTGTATTCCCTATCAGTTATCAATACAAGTTGGTTCATATCATTTGGTGCTTTCATTGACCCTCCTCTACAAATGGGTGACGGGACACATAATACTCGGCTCAAAACATTGGATGAAGCTCTGAAACAGGTCCAGGAACAAGTGGCTTCCCATAACAAGAGCTTTGAATCCATGTCTGCTACGATCCAGAGTCATACCTCCATGTTTTATGAAATTCTTTCTCAGCTCTCCACCCTGCAACCGAACCAGTTAGGACACCAAACGGGAAAAAGCCCTATTTCTAGTGTCCCATCTCCGCCCACCATGCCACCGCCACAAACCTTCTACCACCAACACACCACTCCTATTCAGAATCCCATTTTCTCCCCTTTTCCTCCACAACCCCAGTTTCCACAACATACCCAGTTCCCACCACATACCTAGTTTCCACTTCATCCCCCTTCAAACCCATATGCAGCGTTTTGTCGTGATAAACCAGCCCCAATCGATTTGCCTAAGTTTTATGGAGCTCACGCTGAGAGCTGGGTGTTCCAAGCTAATCAGTATTTTGATGTCTATGGAGTTTCTGATGAACAACGCCTTACACTGGCTGCTTTTTACCTTGAAGGTGATGCTCGTGACTGGTTTCAATGGATGTACAAAAATCACCAGTTGATTGGCTGGGAGCATTTCACTAGAGCTTTGGTGACTCGTTTTGGTGTAAAAACATTAGAGGCTCCTGTATCTCTCTCAATTCGAGAAGACCGCAAATCGGACGTCGGGTATGGCACCTCACCAACTGATGCACACATTTATTTCAGGGCTACGGCATGATATAAAGTCTGAGGTATTAGCTTTTCACCCCGTTGATCTTAATGATGCTATTGGGCTGGCCTATTTACAGGAGCAAAAGCTATCGGGCTCAGGTAAGCCCAGTCCACGAACTACTTCTTCTCATTACACAGGCCCTAAATTTTCCAGTCACTCAAACATCCCTTCCCTTGCTCCGACCTCTTCCACACTAATTTCACCGTCTTCATCCCATGGCCCTTCAGCGTCCCTACCTGGTGTGGGTCGCGTTCCTTATAAAAAGCTTACTCCTGCTGAAATGCAACGCAAACGTGAGCTCAATCTTTGTTATCATTGTGATGAGAAATGGCACAAGAACCATCGTTGTACTTCTACCCCCCAGCTTTTACTTCTCTTATCAGAGGATGAGATTATAGATCTTCCACCCCATGAAGCCGAAAAGGTCATTGATGAGTCTCTTACCCCTCCTTGTTCCGAGGAAGCACCAGTTCCGACTATTAGTTACCTCGCCTTATCCGGCGGCTTACACCCCACCGCCCTTAGTTTCTCCGGTAATGTCAAGGGATCTCCAGTTAAGGTTCTTCTTGACGGGGCCAGTACTCATAACTTTATGCATCCTCGTGTTGCCAATTTTCTCAAACTACCAATTGAGACCTCCTCCCAATTCTCAGTTCTTGTGGGCAGTGGTCATACACTAAGATGTTTGGGGGTCGTTCATCAGGTCTCACTCACCATTCAAGGATTTACTCTTTGCACAAATTTTCTTATCATAGAATTTCACGGGTCTGATATGGTCCTTGGAATAGTTTGGTTGCGCACTTTGGGTAGAACTGTCTCAGACTATGCTAGTCTCCTCTTTGAGTTCTCTTTTGCGGGGAAAACCATCAAGTGGGTTGGGGATCCTGCTCCATCTATGGACCAAGTTCAGTTTTCCTCTCTTTGTCGTTTAACCACTACTGATTCAGTTGCCTGCTTCTATCGCTTGGATCTTATTGCTCCAAACTCTCTACCGTTACCAGAGCTTCCCCCCGATTTGACCTCTCTACTATCTTCTTTTTCAGATATCTTCAGAAAACCCACTGCCTTACCTCCTTCTAGACCTCAGGATCATCGCATTCCTTTGTTGCCCAATTCGAATTCGGTGAATGTTCGTCCATATCGCTACCCCCATTTTCAGAAATCTGAGATTGAAAGGTTGGTCTCTGAAATGATCAAAGATGGTGTGATTCGCCATAGTTGCAACCCTTACTCTTCCCCTATTCTTCTTGTTCGAAAGAAAGATGGAACTTGGCGATTTTGTGTCGATTATCGTGCTCTCAACCTTATTACAGTCAAAGACCGTTTTCCCATCCCTACCATTAATGAGCTCTTTGACGAACTCCATGGGGCCTGCTTCTTTTCTAAGTTGGATTTGCTCGCTGGTTACCACCAAATTCGAGTTCATCCACCGGATATTGAGAAAACGGCATTCCAAACTCATGAAGGGCACTATGAGTTTGTGGTGATGCCTTTTGGTCTTTCCAATGCACCATCGACCTTTCAGGCGACCATGAACTCAATTCTTAAATCATTTCTCCGCCAATTTGTTTGGTCTTCTTTGATGATATCTTGGTATATAGCCAATCGTGGCCCGACCACCTGGACCATTTACAAAAAGTGTTTGAGGCCTTACGTGAACACGCATTGGTGGTTAAACGTTCCAAGTGCCAATTTGGTCGGACCTCTATTGCGTATCTTGGCCATATTATTTCTTCCAGGGGACTTCAAGTGGATCCTGATAAGATACATGATATTGTGTCTTGGCCTACACCTCTGACAGTGAAGGATGTGCGGGCTTTTCTTGAACTTACCGGTTATTATCGCCGCTTTGTCAAATCATATGCCCATATTGCTTCGACGCTCATTGATTTATTGAAAAAGGACGCCTTTCGTTGGACTGATCTCGAGGTTTCTGCCTTTGTTAAACTCAAAGATGCTCTTAGTACTGTCCCTGTTCTTCACCTCCCCGACTTTCACAAGATATTCACGGTTGAAACAGATGCATCTGGAGATGGCATTGGAGCAATTCTTTCTCAGGAAGGGCATCCCATTGCCTTCTTCAGCCAGAAGCTTTCTTCTCGAATGCGTGTCGCTTCTACTTATCACAGGGAGATGTTTGCCATTATAGAGGCTGTTCAGAAGTGGCGTCAATATTTATTGGGCAGAAAATTTCTTATTCTCACAGATCAAGAACCTCTCAAGTCTTTGACTACTCAGGTAATCCAAACACCTGAACAACAGAAGTGGTTAACCAAGTTGATTGGTTATGACTTTGACATCTCGTATAGACCGGGAAAATTGAACACCGCTGCTGACGCCCTTTCCCGTGTGCCTGCTCTTTATTCTCTTACAATGGCAGTAACTGAATTTGACTTCGTGTCCAAACTACGGGAACTTAACAAACATGATGCTTCCTTAGTTGCTCTTCGCCAACAACTTCAGGATGATCCTGCCTCCTTGTTGGACTACTCTTTCCACGGTGGCTTGCTGCTTTTTCGCAATCGTCTTGTCATTCCCACTGATCTGACTCTTCGTAAGTTGTTGTTACAAGAATTTCATGCTTCCACTACAGGAGGACATGCTAGTATAGCTGGAACTTTTCATCGGCTTTCCTCAAATTTTTATTGGCAAGGCATGCGTTCTGATGTCAAGGACTTTGTTTCTCACTGCCAAGTCTGCCAACAAATGAAGGACACTCAATTGAAGCCAACAGGACTTCTTCAACCTCTTTCGGTTCCTGATGTCATTTTTGAGGAAATCTCCATGGATTTTATCACCGGTCTTCCTCCTTCACATGGTTGCACAACTATTTTAGTGATTGTGGATCGTCTTTCCAAGTATGGGCATTTTGTTGCCTTGCCCCCTTCTTTTACCAGTCAGAAAGTAGCTGCTGTTTTTGTGAAGGAGTACATCAAATTGCATGGTTTTCCTTCTAAGATTGTCACTGATAGAGATCCTCTTTTCTTATCTGATTTTTGGAAAGAAATCAATCGCCTACAAGGCACACACTTAGCGAAAAGTTCAGCATACCATCCTCAAACAGATGGTCAAACTGAGGCTCTCAACAAGTGCTTAGAAATGTATTTGAGGTGTTTTACGGCTGATGCTCCAGCCGACTGGTTCAACCTCCTTCCATGGGCTGAGTTATGGTATAATACAGCCTATCAATCCAGTTCCCAAATGACTCCATTTGAGGTTGTCTATGGCAGACCTCCTCCTACAATTTCTCGTTATGTTGTGGATGGCTCCCATAACCCTGTTGTCACGGCTGCCTTTAGAAAATGTGATGACACTCTATCTCAGCTGCGCACAAATCTGCTAAGGTCCCAAGAACGGATGAAATCTTTTGCTGACAAAGGGCGAAGGGAAGTTGCCTTCAATGTTGGTGATTGGTTCTATGTTCGTCTTCGACCTTACCGTCAACTGTCAGTGCGCCTTCAAAAACAGAACAAGCTCAGTCGTCGGTACTTTGGTCCATTCCAAGTCCTTAAACGCATTGGTGAAGTGGCGTACAAATTAGACTTGCCAGCCTCTTCCCGTATTCACCCTACTTTTCATGTTTCAGTTCTTCGGAAGTGTATAGGAACACCTGACCAACAGGTTACTTCTCTTGAATTGTTAGATCAATCTTCTGCGTTAGTTCTGATGCCTGAATCGATTCTCCAGCAGCGCGTGTTGCACAAGGGCAATGGTCAACTGGTCCAATGGCTTATCAAGTGGTCTGGATTGCCCAATTCAGATGCCACTTGGGAAGCCAAGTCGACTATCCTTCAGCAATTTCCCCAGCTGAACCTTGAGGACAATGTTCCTCTTCAAGGGGATGGCAATGTTACGAATATGGTTAATGGCCCACTCACACTTAGGCGCAGCAACAGGCTAAAAGCTGCACCTAAATATTTGGAGGAATACTCCACTACAGGAACCAACAAGGGGACAAATGTGTCAGACATGTCAAAAGCCACAGATCACCACATAGGGTTCTTCTCCAAGCAACAAAGCCTATAAATAGAAGAGACATACAAGGCTACTGCTCATGCATATTCTGAAAGTTTATTTCTTTTCTTAGTTTTCCTTTTAGTTGCTTTTGGTAATTGAATGGCTGTAGTTCTTTTTACTTTTCTCAGCAAGTTTTGATTCCCTAAAAGCTTGTATTCCCTATCAGTTATCAATACAAGTTGGTTCATATCAGTGTGGTAAGTTGCTTTCTTGGTGCTTCTCTATCTATCTAGCTGCTTTTTAAAAATCATTTTTTTTGTTGAGTGTATTCATCTAATTTCAGTTTGCATGAAGCGTTAGGATTGAAAGATATATTAATCGTTTAGTTTGTAAATTTATAAATTTGAATACTAAGGGTGTTTTTTTGTAATGCAGCTTGCAATCTTAATATCCACTAGGTTTCTTAATGGGTAGAATTAAGTGCATAGAAGAAAAATTATCATTTAAACATATATATTGTCAAAATTTCTATCTGTGGAATGCACAAATGCTTTTGATTTATCACATATATATAAGAGAATAAACTTCATCATTGAGATGCCATCATATGACTTCAATTAAGGGGAAGATAAGCATTTTATTGTTCAACTTCAATTCTTGCCATGGTCCATTCTAGTACAAAAATAAGCGTTAATTTGGAAAGATTTGTTTCAGAAATTACATTCATCTAATATAAGGATATTTAAGTCTTATTTTACGACTGCCTTACATGTTGGGGTTTCCTATCCACATACTAGTTTGTAAGATTTTTATCCTTTTATACTTGTGCAATCTCCTCGGACCTCACCTATAGTTTAAAAACATGTTTCATAGATTAATATTCCGTCATAAAAGTATCAACGCTTCATTTCCAAATTGGTCTATAATAAAACACAATATAAGTGTCCACGAAAACAATCTTTGTTTTCCTTTTCATTTTCATGATGTTGCTCAGATTCTCCAAAAATACTATTGCACTCATGTAAGATCCTCAAAAAATGCATTATTTTTGGAGGATCTGATAAACACCTAACAATATTTTTAAAATAGTCTAAGCAACATTTTTTTTCTTTCTAACGTCTAATTTATTTTCATCTACTTTCAAATGAAAGAATGGAATTGCCACAATAACCGTCATTGGATTGAAAAGGTATTTTACTCCTTTTTAATCTTTCTGTAGAGAAAAAGTCACGTGAATTGTAAGAAAAATTCTATCTAGTAGATTTTGTTTAGCTTTGAATGACATGCTATCAGTGTCATAAATGCGGAATTTATTCTAATACGTTTTTCTATCTACCAGTGATTTACAAGCCTTGTGATGTATGAAGTACAGGTAGAACCCGTCTAGAAAGAAAGTACATATCAAGAGTTAAGGTCAGGGATAAACTTTCCCGTTATCGGAACAAACATTTTATTTCTAGGGTTCCTCACTTATTTTTTACTTTCTTTTTTACGAAAAAAAAATTTCGAACGACCGGAACGTCTCCCGACAATTGGAGAAGGAGAAAGCCATTCCTACTGGCCTGGAACTGTGATGAATGAAGTAAGAATTTTGGGCTAGGGTCTAAGAATTTACATCTAGGTGCTTGTCTAGTTCCCGGTGTGACCGTTGATTTTGCGAAGGCCCGAGGTCCCCGCCTTCCTTGCTTGTAGCTCAGGTATTCTTCCTTCACCCACTTATGAAATTGAAGCATGTAATCTCGCCGCTAGTAGCCATGCTACCTTCTTTGGCCCTGCCTTACACACCTTATTTATCCCGCCTGCCGCCCTTGAAAACAACCTTCCTTAACTTTCGCCCTCCCACAGGAAACAGAGACATAGAACCTGTAAAGGAAGAAAGTACAAAGGAAGTATAAGCAAATGAAGGGAAAATTCATAAGTATTCCCCCAATCTATGCCCGAAATTCCAGAGACACACTTATACTATACTAAGGTCCTATTATCCTCCCCCCGAACTTATTTTATAAATAATTTTCTACCCTTTTCGGCCTACGTGGCACTATCAACCAGATAGCTTGGAAAAATTGTCAACACGCGCTGGGCCCAGAAGATAGTGCCACGTAGGCCTGAAAGGGGTAGAAAACTATTTATAAAATAAGTTCGGGGGGAGGGGGTAATAAGACCTTAGTATAGTATAAGTGTGTCTCTGGGATTTCGGGCATAGGTACGTTGGGAGTACTTATGCAATTTCCCGCAAATGAAAACAAAAACGACCAGGTTGAAGCACAAGAGACATTTTCTTTAATATTACTAGAAGTTCTTTAGACATGTTCCTAATTGTAGATGCTACTAACTTTGTTTCTTGTTTGGAACTGGCAGATATAATATCATACAATTGGATAGATATATTTTTATGAATTTGATGTTTTAGGTCTTTTAATTAGCAATGAAATTTTATATAAATATTGATTAATTTGTATATTTTGATTAATATTCCATTTATATTATGTGTTTTAGTGGTTGTTTTAAGTTAACAGACAATGAACCAAAAAAAAATTGATTGTTAGAAATATTTATAACGATGAGATTCGTAGTAGTAATTAAAGGTTTTTAATGAAGGGAATAACAATCAACAAAGGGAAATTTAATTGTTAAACTAAGGTATAACGATCGAATTTTTTGTCATCACTAATGACTTTTTTACGACCAGATTTAAATCCGGTCAAGAACTTTTTACGACAGCTTTTAACGATCAGTGGTCCCAGAATTTTGTTAATCGTTATTGACCAATTACGACTTGATTAGGACTTTTAGCGATAAAAATTGCCTTTAATAAAAGTTATTTTTCTTTAAGTGGATTTTACTAGTTGCCTTCTGTTGAGTGTACGAAGATTGGGAAGCCCCAATCTGTCCTTTTTCAAGAGTCCTTTCACTTCTAATGGCAGTTCTTCATAAGACTGAACATATGATTTTACGAGAAGCCATTACTTAGATTAGTGAGCTTGTCCGCGACCTTGTTTGCTTCCCTAAAGTAGTGCACCATATTAAAACCCGCAAGCTTCTTAAGTCTAATAATTTCATTAACATCATCCATAATTCTCCAAGGCGTCGAGTGATAATTATTGACAATATCCATGAGACTATTTTGTATTTTCAAAACTTAAGGATTGAGATGGGGTAGAGACTATTTTGTAGTCTCTCTATTCTATATGAAGTGAATTTTTTTAGCCATTTTTTATTTTTCAAAATAATTAATTTGTTCAAAGTTCAAAATGTATGTTTGAAACTCTTTTCATGTTTGCCCTTTCATTTATTGAAATTTTATATTTTCTAGGAGATAATTACATTATTTACAAAGTTACATTTATAATTTCAGTAATGGTGAAACTTATGGTTTAAACTATGTTCTTGAATGGTTTTATTAATATGTGTGTGGTGCCTCATTAATTTAATTAATTAATATATAATAGAGGGAGTATTATTTATGATTTTGGTGATAGGGATGATAGCTTTTGACCTTAAACATAAAAAAGTGCCTATTTAACCAATTTTTGAAGGCTGGTGTCTAAACAAGAGACCCCTAAAACTAGTAGTATTAGTAAACATCTTGAAGAGTTAATTAGAGGCATTATATTTGGCAGAGGAAAAAATAAACTGAAAGCATTAGACACTAGTACTCCTGAGCGAAGATATTTTATTTCCAAGTATTATTCACAAAGGTTGTTAAGCATCTATAACAACATACATTTTTGTTGTTTTAAATAATTATTCTAAAACATAAATGTAACAAACAAAATGACAAAAGAAAGAAAAAAAAGATAACTATTTACAGTCGCAAGTTTCCAGAAAAAGAAACCACAAATCACTGGTAAAATCGGTAATTCTTGGCTTGTTTGATAAGAGTCCACATTCCTCCAATAGGCGATAAAACAGTGAGCAATACTCCAACTATGATGCAGAACTGAAATTTATTTGGAAAACACATAGTAAGTAACAAAAATATGATAAGAATTAAATGGATGGAATCACATACTAATATTTTACTCACCCAATTCATCCACCAAGAAAAACCAAACCTTTTGGGTTTTACTATGATAAGCCAAATGATGCAAGGAAGCTGGAGAAGTTAAAAAAAGAGAGTGATTGACGTGAAGCAATGTATACACAAAAGAAAATTAGTGAAATCCTTATAGAGTATACTTACGTAATATGATGTTGGGGCTAGAGCAAATCCACCAAAGAACCCCATTAGACCACCAAAGAATGGTATGGTCATACCGACGAATAACGTCAATGCTATATAATAAAAAAGAAAGAAAGTAGAGTAAATATTGCAAATCCATCATGTGTTTATGTAATTATGGAAAATGTAATTGCACTTACCAACATATGTTGTACGAACTGTGAAGCGAAGAAAAGTTGAAGGTTTTAGTTTGATAGATTTGACGGCATATGTTTCAATCATGTCAAACATAGGCATTGCGAAAACCTGCATTAATTTTTGTAAGTTTATGTCTCTATCATGTCAAACATGGATGTTTTAGGCATGTACGTACGTACCTGATAACTTCCAATAACATGGACGACAACAAACATGTTAGCAGCAGCAACAAGCCACATAGGTTTTTCGAGTGAAAGCAAGATGTTATCCTCAACTTGATTACCAAAGGCCCAATAGCCAAGAAAAGCGACAGGGAGGTAACAAATAGCAACGATGATATAAGCCACCCATACACCCTTCCACATAGGACCTTTCGAAGGTTTTTCTGGTGTTGAGGGAATAGTAGCTTGAATCTCAAGAACCACATTATGGCCAGCATAGGCAAAAGCAACATCTCCAAGTGCACTCAAGAACATGAATACATTGTCACTTGTCTTTTCACCCCTAAGTTCATAGCTCACTACCCTACCTTCAATCCCTCTACCTAGAGATGTTGCCCAAGCAACTGTCGAATATGTCAACGACATCACTGCAGCAGCCAAGGACACAAATGATATAGAATTGAAATTTGGCAAGTGAGAAAGAACAAAGTGGACTGAGGAAAAGATGATGATGAAGTAGGTAAGTTTTATAGGTTGACAATCAGGGCAAACTGTTTCATGAAATTTCTTCAATGACTTGCCACCTGTAACCATGTATATTATGCAAGAACTTACGTCCACCACTATTTGTTGGGGTACAACTACCCAAAGACCAAGTTTCTCACCAAATGCATGTTGACCTAGCTCATGGTATCTATCAAATCTTTTTCCTGGTACCATTTCATGCATCTCTACCATTTGCCATATTGTGTAAAATGTTATAGCCCACGACATCAACATTACTATCACTCCAGGGCCCCTGCAACAAATACAATTGTGAATAACACAAAATTACAAAGAATAACAATCCAACTCCTAAAACGCTATGAATACAAATAATATATTCAATTAAGATTATAAACATCATATATTTTATTTTTTTCAATTAGTAAATGTTAATCAACTCACATTTCAAATATTAAATTTATTTTGCAACAAACAACTCTCTCTAAATAATAAAACTTGTAAGGTAATTTATTTAAATAAATTTTTTAGTAAAAATATAAAATATAAAATCAAAAAAATAAACAAAATGATTAAAAGAATTTGAGTGGTATTTTTGTCTTTACATATATTCATTTCATGATATTAAATTTTATGTATTGCTAATACCATTCAATAGAAGGTATATAGTTATACACCCTATGATACCAATGACATGTATAACAAATACATGTATTAGCTATACCCATAATACACATACATTAATTAAAGCTTTATTCGAGCAGTTTAAAAATTAACCCGTTGACTATTATTATTTGACCAATCTCCAATCTTTCCCTATATATATATATATATAGAAGTTTTTTTTTATTTCTTATTTCTCTTCTCCATATTAACATCGTAAATGCAAATTTCTTCGAGCCAGATCCAAAAGTGAGAGGCGCCTTATCCAGAAATGTCATATAGTATTCCCATTGTTTAATTATATGTTTTAGTTTGATTGGATTTGAAATTAAAGTAAGATTATATAAAAATACTTTGAATTTGTAGTTATTATATTAACTAAATATGCTTAAAATATCGTTTAATTTTGAAATAAGTCATATCATTCTATTAAGAAGGATAAATGTGAATGGTGGCATTAAAAAATTAATAAATATAAAAAGTGATATTTTTTTTGCAAAATTCTAAAAAAAATGCACAAATTATGATAGTTACTATCAAATAAAGTTTGGAGAAGAAAAAAACAAATCCCAGGAAAAATAATATATGATCTATTGGCCCTAATTTTTTTCTTTAATTATTAAAATATCGTAATTTACAACCAAACAAATAAGTATGATGTGTGGAAAAGGTCAAAAAACATACCATCCCATCTCAGACATGGCATATGGAAGACTGAGAACACCAGCACCAACCATGGCAGTGACATTATGAAAAGTAGAGTACCACCATTTCGCATTTCGATTGGATGTGATAGGAAGCCATGCATCTATAGCTTTCTCCTGCTCGGTTCTCGTATCTATCTCTTTTTCATTACCGTGAGCCATTATTTTTTCTTTAATACAACAAAAAAAAAAAGATTTATTTTTTGTTTTTCAGTTTTGGGGAGGGAACCAAGAATTACAAGTTAGAGATGAATAGGGAACAAAGAAGGACTCAATTTTTGAATATATTAGAGTCCTCGATTTTAACCCTAGGAATGAATAAGAAGCATTCAGTTCCCTCACGGTATGCGCTTATGTAAACTTTTCTTATATATACTTTAAAGACCCTAAAATGACGATTCCTATTACTGGCTATCCATCAATAGCTCTGCCTCTCCATACAACTGTTATGTCAAAAAAAATTCTAATTACCACAAAAATATTTAAACCCTAAAAAATAGGCCAAAAAATAAGGGTTATCAAAATGTGTGTCAACCAAATATATTTATTTATTTCTCCTTGTCAAATTTATCGTACAAAACTATTTTTAGTGCTTCTTTATTTATTTATTTATCATTGTTAAATTTATTCTACCAAAACAATTTTTGTGCTGCTTTATTTATTAGCACTGTAGCATACAAAATTATAACGCTTAATGTACATAAACTTTCTGATTTTTATTTTATTCCTCAAACAAATTTAAACTATTCATATTTGCTTGTTTAATACCTAAATTATGTATTGTTTTATTACTTTCATGAATTGTAGTAACATTTTCTATCGAAACGCTCTACAGGAGTAGAATTGAGGTGACCTTAGTCTGTTGGAATATTAATTAAGGATGACAAATATTTTTTCAAATTTAGGAAAAAACTATACACGTTATTTTAATTTGATAGAGCTGAATTTATTTAAATCTACTATAGTAAAAATGTGAGTAAAAAGTGAGGTATCAACATGGTAGTTTTTTGTCTTTAAAATTGCATTTGAGGGTATTTTGGACACTTGACAAATGGATGCAACGTGGCTTTACCTTGGAATTGAATAGACACGAATCATTTAATCACTTCACTTGATGTTTTCACCTTTTCCCATTTCCACCACCTATCCGATACTCACCACCCCTCTTGCTAAATCCTTCTCTTCTAATAACAATTGCAAAATCCAGAGCTTAAAGGCCTAAGAGGTATCCATTCCACCAGTACGTCATGCACCCATTGGTGCGGCGACACCACCGACTACTCAGTCCTCATTCGCCGCCGCTGTAAATGGTGCAATGAGGCATCATATCTCTCAGTCAATCAACAATATCTGTTAACTTTTACTTTTAATGATTTTGTAATCATTTAAAATTTATTAAATATAAATTTATAAAATGATTCGAATTATATTAAATTCATTAATATATTAGTCCAAATAAATATTATGAATTAATATAATTGAGTTAATTATTTAAATTCAATAAATATGAATTTAATTAAGGTCTGCTCCATAAAGCCCATACGTCATGTCACTTAAATCTGATTGGTCAAAAAGAGTTCTCTTCTAATCACAACTCCTCTATTTTAAAACTATAAATAGGGGTCCTCATAATTCATAATGAAAGACCAAAAAAATTCTAAACAAGAAGCTAGAGAAAATTTGTGGTACAAACGCCATAAAATTCTCTATAAAGCTACAAGTTTAAGAATTCATTCAAGTTCAAGAACGATCAAGATCAAGACCATCGAATTCAAGAATAAGCTCGAAGCCCTTGAATTCAAGTAAAAGTCAAGATCAAGATAAAGTTCAAGTTCAAGTTCATCGGAGATTCAAGAACAAGCTTTAAAGCCCTTGAATTCATATTTGAAAAGGCGAATTCAGATGAATCATAGAGATTGTAACACTCGCACTTGAAATAATAAAATGATTGTTGCTATAATTTTCCGTTGTTGATTATTGTTTTCTCAACGCGAATTTTATTGTCTACAAATTCTGGCACGCCTAGTGGGACAATCTCTACCTCTCATCTCAACTTTTCAAGCATCAAAGAATATCGAGATGACTTTCGTGAAGAACAACTCTCGATCAACTGTCTCTAAGGCCACTAAAAGGAAATGCCTTTGATTGGTACACGAATCTTGAGCCCAATTCTATTGATAGTTGGGAGCAACTAGAGCACGAGTTTCTCAATCGATTCTATAGCACGAGGCGTATTGTGAGCATGGTAGAACTTACGAATACTCACCAAAGGAAGGATGAACCGGCTATAGACTTCATAAATCGATGGAGGAACGCGAGCCTAAATTGCAAGGATAGGCTTAGTGAAGCTTCTGCAATAGAAATGTGTATCCAAGGGATGCACTAAGAGCTTCTTTATATCTTATAGGGAATAAAACCAAAATCCTTTGAAGATCTAGCTACTCGCGCTCATGATATGGAGTTGAGCATGTCCTCTGCCGGAAAGGATATGACGTTTGTCCATGACCCTCGCAAAGGAAGAGACAAGCAGGAACCTAAGAGATGGAGCAAATTTGTGCCCAAGAACGACAACAATGAGTCAATGAATGTTAATGTGTCGCCTGTGAAGTTCACTACGAAGGAAGGGAAGAAGCAAAGTGTGAGAACGAATTTCCAAGAGCGTTCAGACCAAAAATCGATCCTAAGGGAAATGCAAGAAAAGGAATACCCCTTCTTAGATTCTGACGTTTATGATATTTTTTATGAGTTGCTTGAATTAAAGCTCATTGAGTTCCCAGAGATGAACCGACCTGATGAAGCTGGAAAAGCTGATGACCCAAATTATTGCAAGTATCATAGACTTGTGAGTCATCCTCTTGAAAAATGTTTTGTCTTCAAGGATAGAGTGATGCGATTGGTTAGAGAAAAGAAGATTGTCCTTGATGATGAGAAAACTAGTTCTAATCAAATCTCCATCACATTCGGCTCGCTCGATCCGGTCCAAATATGTATCACAGAAAAGCATGAAGAAGAGTCATTGGAGCTGGACAAATCTCAAGTTGATATAGATGGTGATGAAGGCTGGATTCTTATGACTAGGCGAAGACGCAACAAGTCAAGCTTAAGAAAAGAATCATGTGAGCAACCGATTAGAAAGAATATAGTGAAGAAACTGGTGAAGCAGAAATCAATAAAGCGCCCAAAGAAGGCAAAGGTAGAAGTGCATCACTACCAGAAAACCCGACATCCAGTAACTCTAGAATAATTCTTACCAAGTTGGTTACGCACAAAGTCTACTCAATAAAATGTCGAGTCATCATGTTTCAATGCTGATAAAGAAGAAACAATGAAGGTGTCTCCAACTGACAAAGAAGGAACAACGAGAGAATCATCACCAAAAGTGTCTCCTAGTGGCGAAGAAAAAGCAACAAGGGAAATCTCGTCAATGATGTCTCCTTCATCTTCTGAAAAGCCTATTAAACCTTCTTCCCAAGAAGCACATACATGTGATACAAAAATCACATTCACAGATAATGATCTTCTATTTGGTGAAACATTACACAATCGTCCTTTGTATATGGTTGGTCACATGCTAGAGAAGAAGATAAATATAATCTTGATAGATGAAGGATATGGAGTCAACATTCTGCCTATCCACACATTGAAGGAACTCGACATCACGGCCGAAAAACTTAGTGAAAGTCGTCTGTTGATACAAGGATTCAATCAAGAAGGACAGAGGTCCATAGGCTCCATTAAACTAGAAATCCGCATGGAAGATTTGCGATCAAGCGCATGGATGCACGTGATCGATGCAAAGACTTCATACAATATATTACTTGGCAGGCCTTGGGTACACGAGAATAGAATTGTCTCATCTTCTTACTATCAATGTTTGAAGTATCTTGCAGACGGGATTGAAAGGAAGATAGTTGCAGATGATAATCCTTTCACCGAAGTTGAGACGCACTTTGCCGATGCAAAATTCTATTTGAAGAGTTATGTTGTTAAAGGGACAAAATTTAATGATGTCAAATCAACCAAGTCTGACAAGATCACAAGCAAAAGAATCAATACAGCTGTCGGAAAGGCAAAAGTTGACACTAAAGAACTTTGTCCTAATCTCAATGAAGAGAAGACCATGTCTTCAAAGAAGAATTCGACTTCTAGACTTCGCTATGTTCCAAAAGTAAAGAAAGAAGAAGTCAAATCATCTAACATTCCAAAAGATACATTAAGAGGACTAACTCTTCCTATCAGACGGATTGATGCAATAAACTTGCCTTCAAAGCTGCCAGGAAAGACAATCGCTCAAAATATAGTGCGAGATATGGCACTCCCTACAAAATGCACGGGAGAAGGTTTTGATCCTAATGCTTACAAGTTATTTGCGAAGGCTGGATATAATCCTAATGAGCCATCAATGTTAGGAAAACTCCCATCAGTTGATAAAACCAGGCAAACACGTGAAGGCCTAGGCTATAACCAACCACCGTCAGTTCGCATCTCCATAAGAAGAGCAAGAAATAATCATATAACTTTTGAAGATGATGTCACTGCTCCCAGTAGAAAGCCTTCCATTTTTTATCGACTTGGAGAATCGACTGCAAGAACTTCTGTGTTCGAGAGATTAGGTCCATTGAAGAAGAGAAACAACAAGCATCAGAGAAGTTATCTAAAAGTGACAACGTTGGCTTCACCTATGATCTAAAAGGATTTCAAAAGTTTGACTCCTTCTAGAACGAGGCGACGAGTGGAACTTGTGGTTTCGTGTAAAAAGGAACTCAAGGCAAAGGCTCATACTGTGGTTTACACCAAGGAACGCGAGGAAGATGAAGAAAGTGTAGGCTCCTCATATCATGTTACAATCCAGAATGAGCACGATTCTTTGCCTCAAATGAAGATTGATGAAGAGTTAGAAGATATTGTCTGGTATTGTCATATATCTGTCAATGACAATGACCCTCTATAAGAGGAAGATGCTGGAGATGCTCCACCAGAACTTGAAGAATGAGTGAAGACCACAACAGATCCCTTAAAGGAAGTTAACCTTGGCACTGATGAAGACCCAAGACCTACTTACTTAAGTGCCTTTCTAGAAGTTGATGAAGAAATCACTTATATGAATATACTCAAAGAATATAGGGATGTCTTCGCTTGGAGTTATAAAGAAATGCATGGCTTGAATCCTAAAGTAGCAGTCAATCAGTTGGCAGTCAAAAATGGTGCTCGTCCTGTTAAACAAGCCCAAAGACGTTTTAGGCCAGACTTGGTTCCATTGATAGAGAATGAAGTCAACAAACTCATCGAGGCAGGATTCATTCGTGAAGTTAAATATCCTACATGGATTTCAAGTATTGTTCCTGTAAGGAAGAAGAATGGACAAATTCGAGTTTGTGTTGACTTCAGGGATCTCAATAATGCATGTCCTAAAGATGAATTCCCTCTTCCCATTCCTGAGCTAATGATTGATGCCACCACTGGTTATGAGGCGATATTATTTATGGACGGTTCTTCTGGCTATAATAAAATTCGCATGGCACCAAAGGATGAAGAACTCACCGCATTTCGCACACCTAAGGGTATTTATTGCTACAAAGTGATGCCATTTGGTTTAAAGAATGCTGGTTCCACATATCAAAGGGCTATGCAAAATATATTTGATGACTTGCTCCATAAAAATGTTGAATGCTATGTTGATGACTTGGTGGTAAAATAGAGAAAGAGGGGTGATCATTTGAAAGACTTAAGAATGGTGTTTAAGTTGCTCCGAAGATATCAACTAAGGATGAATCCATTGAAATGTGTCTTCGGAGTTACTTCTGGCAAGTTCCTTGGCTTTATTGTGAGACATCGAGGAATTGAAATTGATCAAGCCAAAGTTGATGCAATATCAAAGATGCCTGAGCCTCGAAATATTCATGAGTTAAAAAGTCTCCAAGGGAAGTTAGCCTACTTGAGGAGATTCATCTCAAATCTAGCGGGAAGATGCCAACCATTCGGTCATCTCATGAAGAAAGGTGCTCCTTTTAATTGGGACCAAACATGTAGCAATGCCTTTAAAAGTATCAAATCGTATCTAGCGAAACCTCCGGTTTTGGCAGCCCCTATACTTGGAAAGCCATTGATACTCTACATTGCGGCACAAGAAAGGTCTGTAGGAGCCCTATTAGCTCAAGAGAATAGTGAAAGCAAAGAAAATGATCTTTATTACTTAAGTAGAACAATGACACCGAATGAGTTGAACTATTCTCCAATTGAAAAGTTGTGCTTGGCACTTGTCTTCTCAATTCAAAAGATGAAGCATTATTTTCAAGCTCATGTTGTCCGCCTTATTTCTAGAGCAAATCCCATCAAGTTTATTATGTCAAAACCCGTCCTTAGTGACCGACTAGCAAGATGGTACCTCCAATTCCAATAGTTTGAGATTGTGTACATACCTCAGAAAGTTGTGAAGGGACAAACATTAGCGAATTTCTTGGCAGACCATCCGATACCTGATGATTGGGAGTTAGCTGATGAGCTTCCTGATGAAGATGCGATGTCTATTGAAATTCAACCTCCTTGGAAAATGTACTTTGATGGGGCTGCACATCGTGGTGGAGCTGGCGCTGGCGTAGTGTTCATCACTTCACAAGAAGAGATTCTACCATTCTCTTTTACTTTGAAGCAATTTTGCTCCAATAATGTCGTTGAATACCAAGCGTTGATACTTGAACTTGAGATGGACGTCAACATGAAGCAATTACACTTACAAGTCTTTGATGACTCTCAATTGGTAATCAACCAACTCTTGGAAAGTTATGAGGTGAAGAAGCCCAAATTGCGTCCTTATCGTGATTATGCTCAAAAGTTGATAGGATGGCTTGGAGATGTAACCCTCCAACATATGCGTAGAACGGAAAATAAGAAAGCTGATGCATTGGCGGCCTTAGCTTCAACGCTAACCCTTCCTGATCAAACGCAAGTAACTATTTGCCAAAGATGGATAGTACCACCGCCAAATGAGAAAGAATATATAAAAAATGAGATTGAGCATCTCGTTGTCGTTTCTGAAGCTGCAGAGGAAGATTGGAGACAACCCATTATTGACTACATGTGTTATGGGATACTTCCAGAAAATCCAAGGAGAAGGACTGACATTCGCCGTCGTGCACCTCATTTTCTTTACTACAAGGACATATTATATAGAAGATCATTTGAGGGTGTACTATTACGGTGTTTGGGAGAAGAAGAAGCAATTCAAGCTCTGCAAGAAGCACACTCAGGAGTGTGTGGATCACATCAATCAGGACCGAAACTCCACTTTCACATAAAGAGGATGGGATATTATTGGCCAACCATGGTGAAGGATTGCTTAGATTACTCTCGGAGGTGCGATGCTTGTCAATTTCATGCAAATTTCATACATCAGCCACCTGAAGTATTACACCCAACTATCGCATCTTGGTCATTTGACGCTTGTGGATTTGATGTTGTGGGGCCACTACCAAAATTTCTAGTGGACATTTGTACATCTTGGCTGCAACAGACTACTTCTCAAAATGGGCTGAAGTTGTCGCTCTTAAAGAAGTGAAGAAAGAGAATGTTGCAAATTTTATCCGAGTGAATATCATTTATCGCTTTGGCATCCCTCACTACATCATAACGAACAACGGCAAGCCATTTAATAACAAGTTAATGAACAAAATTTGTGATCTCTTTGACTTCAAGCAGCGTAAATCCTCTATGTATCATGCTGCCGCCAATGGTCTTGCTGAAACATTTAATAAAACTCTATACAACCTCCTCAAGAAAGTTGTCTCCAAGTCCAAATGAGATTGGCATGAAAGAATGGAAGAAGTTTTGTGGGCATATAGAACGACGTACCGCACTCCAACTCAAGCAACACCATATTCACTTGATTTTGGAGTTGAAGCAGTCTTGACACTTGAGCGTCAAATATCTTCCTTGAGACTTGCTATTCAAGAAGGTCTCATTAAAGAAGAAAATGCTCGACTACGTCTTGCTGAGTTAGAAGCACTTGATGAAAAGAGGCTAGAAGCCCAACAAAACCTTGAATGTTATCAAGCTCGTCTATCTCGTGCTTTTAATAAGAAGGTTTGCTTGAGGTGATTCCAAGTTGGAGACGGAGTTTTCGCAGTAAGAAGACCCGTCATTACTTCACACAAGTCTGGGGGCAAATTTACCTCAAAGTGGGATGGACTGTATGTTGTACAAGAAGCATATTCACATGGTGCTTACAAGCATGTTGATGGAGATGGCGTAAGGATCGGTCCTATTAATGCAAAATTCCTAAAGAGGTACTACCCTTGAAGTAAGATGATGCTCCTTTAAGGTACGAACCTAAACTGCATGTCACTCCTGGCCCGCAAGAGTATAAACTGTGTATGACACAACAACAACAAAAAAAACAAAAAAAAAATCACTCAATCCCCCAGAACTACGTTGTGACTTGATCCTCTTCACTGAGGTACGTAGGCGTTTAGAATATATCCTAAGTTCAGTTGCATGAGTGTCAAAAAACCACATGTTCCAACTTGATATGTCACATGACAGTCAAAGCGATAAGTATTTTGTTTTATCTTTTGTCTCATCAAACTTTAGACTTGTACGAAGTATTGATTGATCAATAGATGAGGGCAAACCCTTAAAAAAATATGAGTTTCGTTAACAACATGCTTGAAGTTTCTTTAAAATTGAAGTCTTCAAATCCTCCAAGTATACAAGTTGAAGTTTTCAAATCCTCCAAGTATGCAAGGTGAATTCTTCAAATCCTCCAAGTATGCAAGCTGAAGTCTTCAAATCTTCCAAGTATGCAAGCTAAAGTTTTCAAATTTTCCAAGTATGCAAATTAAAGTCTTCAAAATTCTTCAAGTCTGCAAGTTGAAGTTTTCAAATTCTTCAAAGTCTGCAAGTTGAAGTCTTCAAGTCTGCAAGTTGAAATCTTTAAAGTTTGCAAGTTGAAATCTTTAAGTCTACAAGTTGAAATCTTCAAATTCTTTAAGTTTTCAAGTTGAAATCTTTAAGTCTACAAGTTGAAGTCTTCAAATACTTTAAGTCTGCAAGTTGAAGTCTTCAAATACTTTAAGTCTGCAAGTTGAAGTCTTCAAATTCTTTAAGTCTTCAAGTTGAAGTCTTCAAATTCTTCAAAGTCTGCAAATTGAGGTCTTCAAACTCTTCATGTTTGCAAGTTGAGGTCTTCAAATTCTTCAAGTCTGCAAGTTGAAGTCTTAAAATCTTCAAGTCTGCAAGTTGAGGTCCTCAAATTCTTTAAGTCTACAAGTTGGAGTCTTCAAATTATTCAAGTCTGAAAGTTGAAGTATTCAAGTCTTGACACCATAAATTATCTTTCTTAAGGAGGGGATGTGTATCTATCCGATTTCGCCTTAAGAATACCATAAAGTTACCTTTATTAAGGCGGGGATTTATATCTATCCGCTTTCACCTTAAGAATACCATAAATTACCTTTCTTAAGGTGGGGATTTATATCTATCCGCTTTCGCCTTAAGAATACCATAAAGTTACCTTTCTTAAGGCGGGGATTTATATCTATCCGCTTTCGCCTTAAGAATACCATAAATTACCTTTCTTAAGGCGGAGATTTATATCTATCCGCTTTTGCCTTAAGAATACCATAAATTACCTTTCTTAGGGCGGAGATTTATATCTATCCTCTTTCGCTTTAAGAATACCATAAATTACCTTTCTTAAGGCGGAGATTTATGCCTATCCGCTTTCACCTTAAGAGTACCATAAATTACCTTTCTTAAGACGAGGATTTATGTATATCCGCTTTCGCCTTAAGAATACCATAAATTACCTTTCTTAAGGCGGGAATTTATGTCTATCCGCTTTCGCCTTAAGAATACCATAAATTACCTTTTTTAAGGCGGGAATTTATATCTATCCGCTTTCGCCTTAAGAATACCATAAATTACCTTTCTTAAGGCGGGAATTTATATCTATCCGCTTTCGTCTTAAGAATACCATAAATTACCTTTCTTAAGGCGGGGATTTATATCTATCCGCTTTCACCTTAAGAATACCATAAATTACCTTTCTTAAGGTGGGGACGTGTATCTATCCTCTTTCGCCTTAAGAATATCAGCTGCATGACAAAATTTAAAGTTAACTTCAAAAATCACCTATAAAGATTCTAAAGGTATTAAACCTTGAATTTCAGATATGTTGTAGACCTTTGTGTCTAGATTCTAAATAATCAAGCGGCTTGTGATTTCGTCGTTCCTACATCAAGACACAAGAGTTTTAGTAAAGCCACACAAATCTGGAATTTTCAGCATGACAGAATTTAAAGCTAACTTCGAAAACTCATCTAGAAATATTCTGAAGGTATTAAATTTCGAATTTTGGATATGTTAGAGATCGAGAAGTCTAGTTTCTGGAAAATCAAACCGTTCTTGATTTATATTTTTCTACAATGAGATATGAATTTTCTACGACAAACGTGTCAAGCTGTAAAAAGGGTGAAGAAAATCAGAAAAAGGGAGGAAAACTACCTTGAATTATGCCCCTTTCGTCACAGGCTCGCACAATCTGCAATTGAAGACAAAATTATGGATACATTGTGTGTATTTATAGATGTCATGTGGTGGGAATAAAACCTTCTCCTAATTCAATTACATTTCCTTTTGGGATAGGACAATAGAAAAGGACATGAATTTGAAATTAAGTGGGACTACTATTTCTAGTTCAACTACATTTTGAATTTAAATGGCATCATAAAATCCATCTCCTAGACTAATAGAAATTCCTTTTTGGCTATGCTAAAGTAATTGACGGAAATACTGTCCTAGTCAAATTGGTTTTCCTATTGCTTTTTAACAAGCATATATTTGCCTCCTATCATGATTCAAATTGGTCAAATATATGTTTGAAAGTGGTAGACTCACGTGCCCACTCCAATTACATGTATTGGAGTCAGACAACAAATTAAGCATTGCAAGGGCATCTCAAATAAATTATTATTTAATTAATACTTCAAGTCTAGTCTTCGAAAGATAAAATATTTCGACAAGACTTGAAGCAGGGGGGATTTGTAATAATTTAAAATTTATTAAATATAAATTTATAAAATGATTCGAATTATATTAAATTCATTAATATATTAGTTCAAATAAATATTATGGATTAATATAATTGAGTTAATTATTTAAATTCAATAAATATGAATTTAATTAAGGCCCGCTCCATAAAGCCCATATGCTATGTCAGTTAAATCTGATTGGCCGAAAGGAGTCCTCTTCTAATCACAACTCCTCTATTTTAAAACTATAAATAGGGGTCCTCATAATTCATAATGAAAGACCAAGAAAAATGTAATCAAGAAGCTAAAGAAAATCCGTGGTACAAATGCCATAAAATTCTCTATAAAACTACAAGTTTAAGAATTCAAGCATTCAAGTTCAAGAACGATCAAGATCAAGACCATCGGATTCAAGAACAAGCTCGAAGCCCTTGAATTCAAGTAAAAGTCAAGATCAAGATAAAGTTCAAGTTCATCTGAGATTCAAGAACAAGCTTTAAAGCCCTTGAATTCATATTTGAAAAGGCGAATTCAGATGAATCATAGAGATTGTAACACTCGTACTTGAAATAATGAAACGATTGTTTCTATATTTTCCGTTCTTGATTATTGTTTTCTCGACGTGAATTTTATTGTCTACAGATTCCTTTCAGGCTTTTGATCTCTTTACTTAACTACATGTCGGTGTATAATTTGTGTATAATTTTGATTGCAGGTGACTTAAAAGAAAGCTAATATTTTGGATGTTTGGAAGATATAGATATGGGTGCGGGGTGATGTTACAACTTGAACCAGTAGTTCAGGTTTTTTTACCTCTCTATTTGATCTTTCGATATTTTCTCATTAATATACTAAGGTTGTTGTGATTTTTTCTTTTGGTGATGTTGATTCTTTCAACAAAAAAAACCACATATGTTTCTCCTATAAATATATAGCTCCCATTTTATTTATATGTGTATCCGTTCATGTGTACTTCGAGTTGTATTTTATGTAGATGATTCAAGAGTTTGTTTGTATTTTGCTTCAAATGATCTTCTTAAAAGTTGAATTTTAAATTTGAATGTTTATTCTGAATAGCGGAATTGCACTTCCTCACTTGGGGTGAGGAGTGTATGATACCCAATGTTCTATTGCCATGGACAAATACAGTTATTTGTTATTACTTTTTAGCATGGTAAAAAGTACTATAGTGAATAGGCTAACAACTTGCTCGACTATAAACTTCCTCTGTGAAAGCTCTTTATTTTTTTTTATGAGAACGGGAACCATAGTTGCTGCACAACACGACAAGTTCGAAGGAGAAAGTACCCAAATGTTGGTTGTTCTTCTTCCTGATTTAGTTGGGATTGGGAATATGGGTAGTTTGTCTCTTAAATATTTCTGTCTTTTCCAATGAACATAATATACAAGAAAACAATGGATTGCTTGGTTGCTTTCAACTAAGCTTCATAACAAGCAACACCAATAAATGGATGAGACAAACAAGAGTTGTGGGCAAATAGAAGATATTATAGACGATATCGAGCAGAGGCTTAAGAAGATCAAGAAATTTGACATACCAATTGTTCTCTGTATGATCACCATCTCTTGAAATATGACACCTTCCAAGAATGAGGAAATTGAAGAGATTATAAAGGATATATATCGAGCATGATTAGACCTTCTTATCACTTTTTCGACTAGCTATAAACTTCAACCCCCCTTCCCTTCTCTTACTTAGATGGAGAAATAAGTAAGCAAGACTTTCTACCCTGCTTTTCTTTTCTTAAAAAAATGGTGAACTACATCGAATTTAGCCTTCAACCAAGCCTTTCTGTCGAAATCAAGAAAGATCACTCTGAAAAGTAAGCCTTTTCTTATTATACAACAGCGGTTTAAGAAGATCCAGAAAGTTGACATACCAACTGTTCTCCATATGATCACCACTTCTTAAAATTTGACACAAATTCCAAGACCATTGAATCGGAAAGTGTCTTTCGCCGAAGGATTGAAAAAGAGTGGCTTTTGTTGGAGAAGGCCTCCCTGGTCCTCACCAGGCTCATGACCTGAAGATTGCAGGTTCAAATCGTGTCCCCGCCTAATCAGTGGAGATGCAACCAGGTCAGAAAGGGGTACTCTTCTCTTAATTTTAGTGCACATTATATTTTTTTGTCAACTATCAATTAATAGTTTTAATTGTATCTTCTAGAAGAAATTATACTATATTTTCTAATTTTTCAAATACTAGCCCATCACTTCTTATAGCAGTGCCTCTTAATTAATGTCAAAGAGAAGGAAATGAATTTTTAGAAAACCAAAAGGTGCAAATTCATAGTGCCCTATTGTCGGCACTATTGATTATCATTTTTTTTTTCACCTTAGGCTTCGTGTTATTATTTATTTATAATTTTTTATTGCATTGAACAAGATAAAATATTCAAAGAAATTCTCTCTTTTCAGAAAAGCCTCTGAAGAATCTACCAAATATTTTTTTAGAAGATACGATCTTCAACCAGTCTATTTATCAAAAGATAACAAGTAATGAATTAGATAAAGTCTAAGCTGAACTTATTGTTTACCTTCCTTAGTGATAAACGCTCAACTACACCTCATCCAACACTAGGTGTAGGTGATTGTAATATAGTATAAACCCAACGAAGAGTTGGGATCGATCCCACAGGGAGTGGTACAAGTCAGAATTCAGTTACGAAGTTTTAAATGTGTTCTAAATGATTGTAGGAATAGAAGTTATTGAAATCATTCAATTAAATGTAAGGGTTGACAACAAGTGTCAGATAGGGGGTTAAGAATTGTCAATTAGCAACTAAGACAAGCAAGGGAGTAGTCAAATAGATAAGGGATACTTGGGGATGTGATCGATTAAAGGCTAATTTCGCTATATGGGTAATTGTAATTTACTAACAATTGTTGAATCTTAGTGAGCAGGCTAGACCATAGATGCAATAGTTTTTTCTCGAGCAACTATTACGATTCAAGTCAATTCTCTTAAACCTCGACAAGCATAACACTATAGACAACCAATACCTTAATGTGTCTACTCTCTCAAGCTAGATAGTTAGGATCGAGTTAACATTCACTCTCTCGAGTTGAACCCAAAATAACCCAATCACTACAATTATCAATCGATAAGCTTAGTTCTAAAGCCTCTTTCTCAAGCAAGCCTAGAACACTAAATTAGAACTGCATTTGCAACTACAATTCATGGGCTAATACACAGCTATCAATCAAACCCATTTCAAATCAACATTTAAATAAGTAAACAACAATACCCATAAGCTAATTAGAACAAATAATCACATGATCACACCTCCAAGAATGGGAGTTTTAGCCACACATTATGAAAAGGAAGAAATCAATACCAATAACGTTCTCCATAATTTGGGTATTGCTCTCCACGTCTTTACAATGATCCAAAATGCTCAATATAAAAAACCCAACTCAAAATCTATTAGAAAACTCCTAAAACCAAGTAAAACAATGTTCCAGACCAGAGTTCCAAGTTCAACAATGGGAAAATTACTTAGGAAATGACTGAATATCTTTTCTGCTTTTTTGAAATTCAATTTATACTTTCTCAAATTTTGGTCATTAGGACCACTAGGCAAGGTTAGTCGAGCATCGCCGACTCCAGTGGCTCCATTCCATTGCAGGTCTTCCTTGGCTCTTTAATCTTAGGGTTCTGTGACTTTAGGCGATCAGGATTGAGGTCGCCGATACATTCGGCGGTTTACCAACTGTCCATGTCCATCGCCAAGTTGGTTTTTTCACAAGGTTGGCACGCTGGAACTTTTGGCGAGCTGAAGAGCCACTCGGCGAATCGCCGAGTGGTCTTGGCGATCACCAGGAATGCCTTTCTTCAACTTTTTCGCTCCGTTTTGCCCGGTAATGTCCTTGCCTTGCTCTTTCGCCTTCATTGCTGCAAATTAACACTTTAACATAAGTGTAGAGCATAAATTAAGCATTGAGGACAATAAAACTATGAAAACAAAGCCCTAAATGAGTCAAAATCTGAGACTCATCACTTAGCATAAGAGAAAAACTTTGAGGACTATTACGTGAATATGTATGCTTCAAAGGATAGAATATAGCACCAACAGACAATACTTGTGAGCAGAGAAGGCATGTAGACCAAAAATTATCTTTTACTAATGGAACATCATAAATGTTAAATATTGCATCTACTGGAAGTAATTTAGGATGTATGTATAGACAGTCCAAAGATCATCTCTTTGGTGTTATTGATGTAATAACTATTTTCTACAAACTATTTTTTAGTTGAATGTACAAGTCTACAGTGTAATAATTTGCTATTATAGAAGTTATTAAGCTAAATTGTTATTTTGTCAAAAATAGAAGGCATCCAAATTGTTGGGCACACGACGTTGGGCCCATGCGCAGCACAGGCAAAGAATCATATAATTCTTTGTAATTAATTAGGTTGACCCAATTTCATATAAGCCTTAACTTTTTTTGAAAATACTTTGACCCAAATATCTCTCTCTCTATAGAGAGAGAGGCGATGTGGTACGGTGGTACCTCTTATGATATCTACAATTTTTTATTTTTCTTTCTATATAAATTTTTATTTTATTATAAAAATAACTTACATAATTTATTACAAAGAAATAATATTAATGGAATGGCATTTACAACTAAGACTATTCACATGTCAATTTACGAGGAGTAACTATCCATAACTCAAACCTCTCTAATTTCTACTCTTCATAAATTTATTTTCCTTTTTTACCTTCTTCTAATTATAAAATAACCATATTTAAAAAAAAAAAATTAAGTCTTTTTCTCTGTATTATTTGATTTATTTAAAATGAATAATTATTCATGACATACACCTCTTTAATTCTTACTTTTAATAATGTTCACAACGCCCATAATTTTCATATCTATAACCTGCAAATATAATGTCACGATCCAGATCATCGTGAGTGACACACACTAAACCCACTTGGTGGGAGAACCAAATACTAACTCGAAACCAACTTAACATTATTTAAATAAGAGAAGTTCATCATATAAAAATAATGAAAATAGTTTAGTCAACTAAAGAATTGAGTCTCTATAAACTCAACTCAATAGTCAAAAAACATTTAATTCAGAAAATAACCCCTAAGAACTTAAATTCATCAAACCAAAACTCTATGATCAAACTAGGATACAACCCCAAAAATAAAGAATAAGTTAAAGTCTAATGTTTGTGTCTTTAAAGATGGACAAGAAAATCAGAGGAATCCATAACAGCTTGAAAGATGTCACTCGCTCTTGGAATCAGAATCAAGTGACTCTTATATGAGGTCTCAGATCAACCTCTAAAAGATGCCAAACACTCAATAAGAAAAGAACAGGTGCAGTCCAGTACACAAACCATAATGTACTGGTAGGATCACAAATGACCCCACTTAAATCTAACTTGATTTGGAATTTCCCAAAATAGCCTTAATTGGGCAGCCAAGTGTCAGGCTCCACGACAGGCTCCACAAGTCGTGGTCCTCACCACTGGCTATGGTCATTGGTCCAGTGGCTATAGGCCACCTTGGCTTGATCTCCATGAGTTGAAGGCATCACCATGAGCCTTCCCACGGGTCATGGTCTTCACCACTGGCCATGAAGTGGCTCGTGGAGATGGGCCAATGTTGGGAAGCCTTTGGGAGGCTACTTCCTCACCACCACGAGTGGCACTACGGGGCATGGTGGCCACCATGGTTCGTGAAGACCCTCGTAGCATGGTGGGCAGTGCCTTGGAAATTTTGGGCAGACTTGGCCCTTTCTCTTGGATCTTGTCCTCTTGCCCTTGGCCCTTGGCCTCCTTCATGACTCTAACCCTTATGTTTAGCTCTAGTTTAGCCTACTAATTTCTGGGGTATTACACTTTAAGGAAATCTTCGACTCTGGCATATGTAAGAAGTCGAGTGATATAGGTATGTGACCAATTGTTTCTTAAAGCAGAGTCATTGATTGTAACATGTCTGGTATCCTAGATATCCACAGCCTGTTCAAGAGGCATAAATTTAAATGGATGATAAGACAAATGGAACACTATGGGAGGCATTTAGCGCAGGATTTCTACTCATCATATGATACGTCCTTGTTAAACTTCGTGACCTAAAAAATATTCAAAAAAGGAAAAAAGAGAAAGCATTGCAAGTGGCACCACTAGATTAGGTACAAGTCTGTGGAGTGAATGTAGATATCTTTGAGGCAACGATAAATAGGTTTCTACATGGTCCGGAGTACTTCACTACACCTACTAAGGTGGGTTTTTAAGAACATCATAATCATTTGGTGACAAGTGAATATGAGATGAATGATCATGGGCTGCGAGAGGGCATAATGAAATGGATTGCTGGACTTTTTGCTACTGAGGGTAAAGAAGCACCATTGGCAACCAACTCAAGGCTACATATCACAAAGGCGTCATTGACGTTTTCGGTGAAATTCTGGTGTGCTGTGTTTCATGTGCACTAGATGCTGATAAATAATGACAACACCATCTCTCCCTCAGAGGCATCTTCAGTAGCCTGTATCATGGCCTGATATGCATTAAATGTGGGTTTCCTGATTGCTACCAAAATAAGGGATCTTGCCTTGAATGAAAAAATAGGTCTTCCCTTTCCTTGTTTGAAAAGGAGATTGTATGATAATGCTTAGGTGGCAAGTAACAAGATAGTTGATCGTCCAGACGATTCCACTGTATATACATCTGCAACCTTGATTAATGATTTTTTGAATCCAATATATAGGGTAAGCGCAGGTCCAACAACACCATTAGCTATTGTGCCAAATCTACCCCCCCCCCCACCGAGTTAGCGCCAAATGAGGGAGGAGATAGAGATACCACAGATGGTACATCCCAAGAAATCTTGGGAGTTAGGCCTACATCAACACCTGCCTTTTTATCCATAGGTACAGTTGTCACGATCCCCATGGCATTCTAGGAAAACTTGTAGTGGAAAAAAGACAGATCAGTGCGATACTAGATCAAGTAGTTAAAAATTACCACAGGTTGTCTAGAGCCAAGTCCAAGCTGCTAAATATAGGTTGCATGATGAGCTCTAGAGATATTGTTGTGATGAGGGGCTACATTAATGGCCTAGAGACACACTTCACAAGCCGTATAGATGCCTTGAGTTCTATTTATGCAGAATCCCTACATGCTCAGTTTGTTGCTTTGGAAGCCGACATTGCTAAATTGGCAGACAAGCCAATTGAAATGCCTCTTACAATGGCAACAGATTCACTGATTGATTGACTTAACATGACCCTGAAATGGGGACGTTGGGTGACATTTGGGGTGATCTCTCGAGGCCAAAAAAGAAATTGGAAAGGGAAAGAAAAGACAACATGAAACTACACCACCTGATGACACCTCCCGAGAAGAGGACGGATGAAGTCGCGGATCTACAAAGGCTTATAGGAGAGTTGCACGTGAACAAGAGGCACACGAGCAGCAACTCATTGATGCATTGAGGTATGGTGCCTTTGGTAGCAATTTCCCCATGACCACAACTAGTGGGACTCCAGCTGATCTTCCTATCACTACCAAGATACAAGACCAGGCGAGAGAGCCTCCAAAAGAAAAGGCACCAGCTTATGTGGGTGCTACCATCACTCTGACTTATAATGCCTATAGCATTGCAGGAATGACCCATCATCCCTTTTATCTTTTACTTTGAGGGAAATCATATTTTGAGGGGGGGGGGGGTGAAGGGGCAACCTGCCATTAGTAGTTGTAGAGTGTTGGTTTAGTTAGTCGTGGTGTTGTTTTTCTTTTATAAGTACTATGAAATTGTTGAAGTATATCCAATTAGGAATTTTTTTTTATCTAGTATGATGAAAACAACTTTTGATTTTAATAGTTGATTGTCTAGGCTACTTGTGTGAATTTTTTTGTCTCTATATGTTGATCATTGCTAACTAGAACATGAGTTTGATGACTGAATGCTAGAGAGTGGAATCATATGACAAGAGTGTGTGAGTGTTTGTTTGAAGTATTACTCTTTATGTATATGCTAGAACTTTCCAAAGTACTCTTGCCAAGATTGTTAGATAGCTCGATAGGAAAGAATCATAGGCCATTTTGTATATTGTCCACATTAGCCAAAGTCATCTACCAAATAAAATCATGAACCCTGTTTGAGCCTTGAAATTTATTTTTTGTTTTTCACCCCTATTTGATGTCTTATCCTTGGTTCTCAGAAGGCACGATGTATGCACTCAGGACAAAAGCTTAAGTTGATGGTAGGTATGAGAAAAATGAAAAAGAAATAGCTTAGCAATGTCCTATCCTTGGTTGTTCTAAAGGCTCAAAACCAAAACACAGAAGAAAATGGTTCAAGTAGTTGGTGAATATATACATAAAAAAATAGAAAATAAAAAGAAAATGATATTGATGTCAGAATGCGACAAAGCCAAAATGGAATCGCAATAAATAAAGAAAGGTCTGAAATAGAAAGATTTGTGTGAAAAACAAGTATCATTTAGGAATCAAATCTAGTCACTCACACTCCAAAAAATTTAATTCCCTAACCCGAGCCAACATTACAAGCCAATAAAGTCCTATAGTGATCCTATCCAGTTGTTTGATAATTAAGGTATAGAAAGTAAGGGCAAGCCTATGGTGTATGTACTTGCATTGTCAGAAGTTCTTTTGAAGAGTGAACATAACTGTCAGTCCCAAATCCAGTGTGAGGGACTTCTTTGAGGTGAGTGAACTATGTTTGCATTTTCTAGAAGTTTAGTTTACTGAAAGATTGTTACTTGCACAAGATTGATCGACTGTGTATACTTAAATGTTATCCATAGATCCTTGCATGTGAGCTAGATGATTTTGGGTGTAAATATTTGTGGAAGTAGTGGTTGCATATCTTTGATAAATTCTCTTATGTACTTGAGGGTCAAGTATTGGTCTTTCTCATAGCTTGAGTACAAGAAACGGTTCTAGGTTGAAGGTGTTGATATTTCATAGACTTATAGCACATTTGACACCCAAAACAAAGGATTATTGCAGGGAACCAAGCAAGTTTTTGTCGATATGGTGTTCTTTTAGTTTAATGTGCAGGAAAAGAAGTTTTGAAAATAATTTAAAGAGAGAAGTTGAAATGACAGTAAAGGAGTGTTGATGAAAGGCCATACGAGCTGTGAACCCATGGATGGCCCATGAAACAAACTGTGAAGATGGTGGCTTGTAAATCATCTAAGATAAGGCTACAAGTCTGTGAAGCTTCAAGGTCAAGTCAAATTAAGTCCAAGTGTGAAGATAGTTGCACGAGACTCCATACGAGTCGTGGGACTTATAGGGACCATCAAGTGGCTCGTGGAAAGATGAGGCTAAAGCTGAACAAATGTTTCTAGTTGTTGGATCACGAAAGGCTTTAAATAGACTATGAAAAGCTTCACGAGTCGTTTACCTATCCGTGAATGTTGCTGACAACAACACTTTCCTGCTTCATCTACAACTCATCTTTAAGATAATTATTATTTACTTGGGGTTTTATTTTTATTATCGTCGATTTTTATAGACACGTTACCATTTAGACAATAGCTTTCTTATTTTTGTTTTATCTTTTGGATAATTGAGCAACATTTGATCTTGGTTTATAGTTCTTAATAAATATTTATTGGTTTCATTATTGTATGTTTATCACTTTTAAACTTTCATCAATGTATCACAACTGTTTTGTTAAGAACATGATCAACTAAATACCACAATTAAGGTTCATGACTAGGTAGAAAAGTTAAAATCAACCATGAATGACTGTCTATTGATGTTTTGTTTTCTTCGTTTCTATTTTTGTATTGATTGCTTTCAAATGAGTGCACGTGTTAGAACCTGCCTCTATTCATCACTCGCTTGAGAGAGAAAGATATGACTAGGAAAATCTAGAAATGACTGAGCTCACAATTGAATAACTTATTTTGATGATTTTAGCCTGAGAAACAATAGTTTTCTAAATGAGAAAGAAAGATTTAATATTGCAAACACTCTATGATCTAGAGGAGATGAGTGATATTCACCTAATAGGGTTGACAAGCGTTTAGGTGTACTTAACTATCTAATAATGCATGCATTGTATCATGAGACTTTTATTTGTGCGAAATCTTAGTTGTAGTTCAAATGTCATGGAAAAAATAATCCTGGTCTATTCTAATGGATAATCAAACCTTGGATCTATCACCTATTACTGCTTTAACTATATTCTAGTTACTATTAGTCACTTGAACACTAAATCCAAACGCAGTGTACTTCACGCATTTAGTTATATTTCTTTAAACATCAACCATAGCTGAACATAAAATCTAATAGACTTTTTTTTTTATATTCCCTATGGGATCGACCCGCAACTCTTGTTGAGTTCTGCAATAGAATTTGACAGTTATTACTTCTTAAGTGAAGTGTAAGTTTGGACGTATCATAGATCCATCATGCTGACTAAAGTTGCAGTTCACGAGTGACAATATGTGAAGGAATGGTTAGCAAGATTTTTCTCCTTCTGCGATTTTATGAACTAATCGGTGATTCTAGTTGTATCTAACAAAAATGATGCCATGGACCACTAATCTAGATTCTTTTCAAGCCTAGACTTAAAGGGAAAGTCTCTATATTTACATTTCAAAATTTATGTTTTTCGCATTGGGGACATTGTTTTTACTTTTATTGGGGTGAGGAAATTTTCTATTTCCTATCTATCCCCTTTTAATTTTGGAGGTAGGACAAGATTAGCCCCCGATATATTTGCTCTTTTAAGATCATTCATACAGTTGGTGTGGTCGCTTATGACTTGGCTCTACTTCCAACATTTTTAGTTATTCACCTGATTTTCCATGTTTTGATGATGTGTTGGTATGTTCCTGATGAGTCTTTTGTGCTATTGCATGATATGGTTTAGTTGGATGACCGTTTTACATTTGTGGAGGAGCTAGTTGTTATTCTTACCAAAGATATGCAGTGGTTGTATTTGAGAGCAATTCTTGAGGTAAATGTCTATTTTGAGGCACAGTCTGGCTAAGGAGGATACCTGGATGACCAAGCATGAGATGGGAGAGTAGTTTCCTAACTTGTTTGAGCTGTTAGATACTTATTGACTCTTATTTTTGCACATGAAAGTCCTTTTAGTAGTTGATATTGTAATGACTCCTCAGGTCATTTCCATATTAATGCCTTCTGGTCATCGTTTAGAGAAATCCTATAGTGACCCTAAATAATGTATGACTTGCTCGGACTAATAGTTCGGTCACCTCGTCGTTCATTTTGTTTTTATGTGAATTTCTTTGTTTTGGAGCAATTGAACTGTGAACGGTTGATGTCGATCAAAAGTTTAGGAAGACAACCTCATAATCCAATTCAAATGGATCCATCAGCTCTGAAAGGATAATTTTAGCCTAGTGGCATTGTTGCCACAATTTTTGAGGTTCTCAGTGCTAGTTTATGTGGCTAGGCATTTTAGCTTTTATGTTTTTGCCTAAGTTTGACCTTAGTAAACATTTGTAGAAAACATATCCGAATAAGAATTACATCAGTGTGGTTAGTTCCATAATTTTGAGTTTGTATAAGAACTACCCTTCATGCGGATCACAAGGCATCCGAGCAAATTTTGAGCCCCTTGTGTATTTTTAATTGAAATGGAGTTTCGGTATGGGACCCACTTTCTACTGATACGATTTTAGATGGAAATGTTTTCTGATCTATTGAGTCAGGAATGTCCAATTTGATTAGGTTTCATATCTCATTTGTGTGCAAGGGGTTTTGAACCTATCTTGAGCCCATGGGTGGGCTCAGAAGGCTTTGCTAAAAAATTTATGGAGCCTGATGCTGGTGTGATGAGTCGAAAATTTTGACTCATTTAGGATTTAATATTCAATAATTTATTGTCCTCAATGCCTATTTTATGGTCATAACTGATGTTAATATGTTCATATGCAGCAATGAAGGTTTAAGAGTGAGGCAAGGATATTATGATGCAAAAAAGAGTGAAAATGTTGGAAAAGCTGAAGAAAAGAGAAGCTGGAGCTCGCAAAAGACACTTGGTGACTCATCGAGTAAGCCTCCAGCTTGCCTAAAGTTCCAGTGAAGTGGCCCATGGACCAAAAAAACTTAGCGAGCAAAAAGATTATTTGGGGATGCGCTGAATGGATCGACGACAATGACCAAACTTGCCAAAAGTTCCAGAACAAATTGATGGAGGAGTCAATCCAAAAGGCGAGAAGAAGAGCAACTCGGCAGATCGCCGAATAGGTCGGCGATCCCGACTAACTTTACCATGTTGACTCCGTGCTGAGTTTTTGGGAACGTATGAATTCAATTTTTTAAGGAAGGAAAGGAGTTCCCATAGTGTGTATTCCTGGGGTTTTGAGAGTTGTTGATATTTTTGCACGTTATTGAACATTCTTAGGGATATTTTTGGATTTAGATTTGGTGATTATAAGATTTTAGCTTGGATTTCAACATTTGGGTATTGCAGATCGTTAGCAATTCAGATGGCAACTTTGTTGGTAACGATTTCTCACTTTTCGCTATGCTTAGCTAAAACCCCTTGCCTTAGGGGTGTGATCATGTAATTGAATGCATTAATTAGCTAATGGGTGTTATTAATTATTGATTTTAATGTTGTTTTGAAGTGGGTTCAATTATTTGCTCATGTTTTAATTAAGGAATTGAAGTTGCATATTCAGTTCTATCTTAGCTCTCTATGCTTGCTAAGGAAAGAGGTAGCATAGTAGAATTATTGATTGATAGTGTTATCGATTGTGTCTTTAAAATCTAGCTTGAGAAAGTCGGTTTGATTGCGTATTTGCAAACCCAACTTGAAAGATTGGGTTAATTAAGGAATTGGGTTGTTTAGTAATTATAAGCTTGTCAAGGTTCGAGAGAACTAGCTTGAAACATAATAGTTGATCAAGAGATGGCTATTGTATTCAAAATCTAGCCTACCCATTGAGATTCAACAACTTTAAGTAACTAGTAAGTTGCTTAAAGTTACTATTATATTAATATTTTTCCTCTCTCCTCAATATTATATTATTATTTCTATTTCATTCTTATTTCTTATTTCATAATATAATTTCCTTTATTTTTTCAAATAACCACTTTATATATTAATTTTTATGTAACATAAAATTATATTTTTTAAATTTTTATTTAATATAAAATTATATTATATTCTAAATTTCTAAATAAAATAAATTGCAAGAAAATATTATATAATATACAAATTAATGAACATAAATTGCTCGCAAATTGTTGTGATAAACTTATTATGTTATGTATTGTATTGTTATATTGTATTTAAAATATTATGTTATGTATTGTATTTTCAATTATATTTTATTTATTTATTGTTTTTTCAAATTTAGGTTTTC